>PVIR01003867.1:0-84174 GCA_004026965.1 Petromus typicus | reverse complement strand
AGAGAGCTAGTTCCTCCAAAGAAAAGGTATTGTATGTAATACATTTGATATTTTAAAAGAGGCATTGAAATTTTTATGACACTGAAATACAAATTTGTCAAACTCAAGAAAGCTAATGTAGCAATCACAAATTGGGCTGCTATAAACATGGGTGCACATATGTCACTGTGATATGAGTCTTTTAATTCTTGTGTGTATATACCTAGTAGAGTGATGGCCAGGTCAAATGGGACCTCCAATCCTAGCTTTTTGAGGAATCTCCAAACTGATCTCCACAGGGGTTGTATGAGTCTACAGTCCCACCAACAGTGGAGAAGGGTTCCTCCTTCTCTGCAGCCTTGCCAATATTTGCCGTTGGCTGAATCTGAGATGGCAGCCATTCTGTGTGGAGTGAGATGAAATCTTAGTGTTGTTTTCATCTGCATCTCTCGAATGACTAATGATGTTGAGCATTTCTTCATATGCTTCTTAGCTGCTCTTACTTCTTCCTCTGAAAAATATCTGTTCATTTGAGACACCCATTTTTGAATTGGGTCATTAATTTTGGATGGGCTGATTTTTTTTGAGTTCTTTATATATTCTAGATAGTAGCCCTTTGTCTGAGGCTGGTAAAGATTTTTTCCCACATTGTTGGTTGCCTGTTTGCACTGTTGGTGGTTTCCTTTGCTGTGCAGAAGCTTTTTAAAAGAATGAAGTCCCATTTGTGCATCTTGGAAACAACCCAAGTGTCCATCAACAGGAGGCTGGATAAAAAAGCTCTGGTTCTTCTACAGAATGGAGTATTACTCTGCCATAAAAAATGATAAGTTTGAATAATTTATACTTAAATTGACATACCTTGAGGATATCTTCATAAGTGAAATAAATAGGGCACAGATAGGTACATATCACATCTTTTCTCTTGTATGAGAAAATAAAGATGTAAATGAGTCCTAGAATTGTGTGTTATATATTGTGGAATAGAAAATGCTCAGTGTAAAATAGGGTGAAGGGGGAAAATGATGAGATTGTAATAAAAAAGTAAGGAAACAAATTTTATGTATATGGGGGGGGCAATAGGGTGGGTAGGGCTATGGGAAAAAATGAGAATTAAGTTGTGTCTTATACTGGTACAAATCCCCATTATGGAGTGCAATCATGGTGCATATATGTAATGTACCAATAAAGATTAAAAAAAAAAAAAAAAGAAAGAAAGCTAATGTAGCAAAACTACCCCAGAGAGTTAATGTCAAGGTAGTGTGGATGTAGCCTGGCTCATTGATTGCTCAAGTTGATCAAGGTGGCCTCATATATAAAGGAAGATGTTCCCTGACTGTAGTCACAGGGGCAGCTGACAAGAACCTCTTGGGCTGGGGATTTAGCTCAGTGGTTCCGGCGCCTGTCTTGCAAGTGCAAGGGCCTGGATTTGATTCTCCTGATAACCACATACAATACTGGGCATGGAGACTCACATCCAGCAGCAATCAGTACCACATATAATCCCAGCACTAGGGAGGCAGAGCCAGGAGGATTGCTGTGAGTTCAAGGCTGAGCTCAGGGCCAGTTTAAACTATAAAAGCAAGACCCTGTCTCAAAAAAAATATATATAGATATAGATATATGGATATATAGATATATAGATATATATTGAGGCCTTACTGAGGTATGATTGACATACAAAATCTTGCACATATTTAATGTATCCAACTTGATGAGTTTGGAAGTAAGTATACACCTGGGAAGTGATCACCACCATCCATGCCATGTACATATTCATTATCTTCAAAAGTTTCTTCCTACCTTCTTTACTATTTTCAATAAGTGTATTCAACATAAAATCTACCTTTTTAGCAAATTTAAGTATATAATACAGTTTCTCTAACTGTAGGGATTCCTGTGTAGTAGAGTACAGGATGGTAGAGTAGCTCTCCGGGATTTATCTCCCATAATTGCTGTGCCCTGTGACCAATTCTTCCCCAGAGAAACTTTACAAGTGAATTTTTAAAGTGAGTTAAGTCTGAACATATGCTTCACTAAGTCCTCCTTAAATAAGGAAGAAAATGAAGGAGAGAGAGGATTCCAAATTTCAGTTTCTAATGAGTGATCTTTATCCTTCATTTTTAAACTACCCTATAGTATGTTTACATGTCATTAACACAGATAATATAGAGTTGACTTACAAAGCAAAATTAAAACCTAAGACCAGTGCTTGGAACTTTGCTCTAAAAGAAGGGATGCTGAGTGTGAGATCTTTCTCCTTAAAGAAGAAAATGCAAGCAGCATCTGAGAAGACCCGCAGAGTCCAGAGCAGGTCAGCTCCAGATGCTCCTGTAGTTGCACCATCCAGAACATCCTGGCTGGACATATACAGCCCAGGTCCTGCCAAGTGAGCCATATTTACAGTAGTGGAGTTAGAGGATGCAGAAGAAGAAGGTCATAGGCCACATACTGCTCACAGCCTGGATCCAGGCAGGGGTCACCAACAACAAGTGCACTCCAAGACTAGAAAATTCCATCCTGCAAAAGATTTGGGTGACCTCAAGGCAGAATAGCCAGCCTGTGTACTTCTTAAGAGTTGTATTATCAAAGCCAGAGTAGCTCATGATGTCACTGCTCTCATGTCAGTCACAATACTAGATTTAACTGTAAACTGACAGTTATTCATCCTAATGATGGAGTATCTCTGAGGCTTTTTAAGAACAGACTGTGTAAAGTATGAGAAAGTATGTTAGGCTGTATCAGCCACAACTTCTCTGTCACAATTACTCCACTCTGTTTGTTGCAATGCAAATATAGCCACATTGTACATACTTGACTGAACATGGTTGTCTTTCAATAAACCTTTATTTATGTATAAGAATAGACAGTTAGTCGTGTGTGGCTACAGGTTAGCTTTCAAAACCCTGCTTTAGACAATTAGCTCTAACTTGCCCCTAGAATTTTGGTTGCATAGTTTCCAGTGGATGTGACCAGAGATGAAGACTTCTGAAGTAGTGTTATATGCACACACATGCTCATATCAACTCTCAGTCCTACCAGTTCAGTAGTGTTTTCACAATGGCTGCAAGTTCCCTGAAATGCTTCTCATGAAAGAAGTGAAATCTGTATCCTTTTCTTTGGAATATGGACATTGTCTGTGACTGCTTGATAAATACCATACACAAATCTACTGGTTTCCAGACCTAGGCCCCCTCTTTCTTTTGTTTGCTCTGTCCTCTATTCTTTCTTTCTTCTTTATTTTTCTCTTTTATTGAACACTTGTTCATGGAATCCAACTGCCATATTCTGAGGAAGTCTAAGAAGCATCACACAGAGCCCCATGAGAAGAGGAAGTGAAGCTCTGGCCAACACCCCTGGCTGAGCTCCTTGCCTGGCCCCTGAGACAGGTCCGACAAACCTCCCTCTGCTCTGCTCTCACCTATTCAGATGTGGAAGCTCTGAACCAAGATCATGGCAAGTGAAAGTCACCAAATGAAGGAGCCTGAGGTCTGAGGAGCTGACTGGAGCAGACACTTCTCCTAGCCCACACCATGGTGCACCTCGCCAGCATCCAGGGATGGCAGTCTACAATGGACATGTGTGAGAATGGGGAGTATGTGACAGTCATGTGTCTCAGAGAACTGGGAAGGGTCAGCAGGTAGTCAGTGAGGAAAAAAACAGAGAAGGAAGAAAAGGAAAACAAAATGGAAGTGTTCCTTGAATTGGGTCTCGCTCCTTCAAGCTGTAAACATTTCCAGTTGTTTTGATGTTTTATCAAAGTAAATAGATCAAAAAAATTATGTGTAAAGAAGTTTTTGAAAAGAAGAAAACCAAAGGGCAAACATCTCATTTTAAAACAGGAAAATATTCTCCAATTTTTCTGAAAATTATGAGATCCATCTCAATATTCACACAGGTCAGATGACTGCTCGTAGGCCTGCTCTGTTGAGGAAGAGGACTCATCATGTCCTGAGTTTGAGCAAACTTCTTTTGGGGGCCAGGGTCTCCCCTTGGACCTTCGCAAGGTGGAAACAACAGAAAACCCACAGAAACTTCAAAGGGTTCTTCAGTCAGGCCAGCGCTGCAGCCACGTCCCCCAAGACCTCCTTGTGTTTGGCTTACGCAGGCCCAGGAGGCCAATAGGGAACTAGGGAAAACAGAACTCTTTGTTCGTACTCTTCTCCAACTTGACATCAGCCCAGAATTACAGCCTGGATGGTTGGCATGAGCTGGCACTTGGAATCAGGTAGATGAACTTCTAGGAGATGTGTTCTTGGTAATCTTTATTTTCAAATGGTTGGAAAAGGCTTCAAAGTAGCATCTACAATTCATGAATTTTTTTCTGAAAAAGTAATACCACAGATCTGGCATCTGTGCAAAGATCTCAAGTACAAACAAAGACAAGGAAAGAAACCTTTAAATAAAGTCTCCTCCACTCCTTCCCCCCTCTAAATGTATCCTCATGTCCTTTTCTGGACAACCCTTTACTTCTCATTTATTCCCTCTTTCCTTTAAAATCCCCTGATCACAACTGCTTCCTCTAAATCACTCAGTAATCAGCTCCTTCTATGGTGTCCTAAAAAGATGAAAAGAAAATGTGTTTTTGTCCAAAAAAAAAAAATCATAATCCTTTAGAGACCATCAAGGAGTTTAATAAGCACAATGAGAAGTGTTGCCTTAAACATCATGGACATTTAAAATGACATAAATGCTGATCTTGACCATTGTAAAGTGATCATTTGACATATAAAAATACATAAGCCCTTAGGACTGAGGAGAATTTGAGGCATTATCTAACTCAACCAGGTCATTGTTCAGATGGAGTAAGTAGTAAAACCTTCCCTAGGTTAATTTCCCCATCTCAGTCACATCTTGGATACTCCCTAGGTATTCTTTCAGCTATCCTCAGCCTCCAGAGGTCAGCTATCTTCAGAAGGATACAAACCAGCCAAACATTTTACCCATCCATCATGCTAAGCACATATGTGAATCTGCTTTTGTTTTATGTAAAAAGGCATGAAAGTTTCTCATGGGATGCCACATGGGTGTTACTTGTAGAATAGAATCCATAAGTTACCATATTCTTCTCAGTAAGTGTGATCTACCCTCAATATCTAAATAAGTCAGATTCACAAAAGAAAACTTACAATGCCTTTTATGAAGGAATAATAAGACCTCAGTTTATGCAATTTATTACTTAACATTTCTGTTTCCTTAAATTTCTGCAACTTCAGAAATAGCAAAGAGGTGACTCCATAAGGAACTAAGTACTACCTTAGACAATAGCCCAATAGAAAGATACAAAATTGGACCCCTGAATCAATTTGTTACCACACAGGATAATTTCTACTTTCATTCCATAATAGAATTTCCATAAACGAAGTAAGTAAGTGGGTATGTATATTCAGTTTAAGGAAAGGTCTGTTTTACTTGAGAAAGAAAGAGGCAGACATGTGGTTTGGATATTTTCACTGTAGAATCACTGAACTCTGTCAGATTTTACTGTTGCACACTGTATAAAATACATTTTATGTTGTATATCACTAGCCAACAATAAACCAATTGAAACAAAATAATTCAAAGCATCAGAGAAAGACGAACTGGGCCCCAATACGAACTCATGGTGACTTGCTCCAGAGCACTCTCCAGTGCAGGGCTGCAAGTAATGGAGCTGCCTCTGTTGCTGTGAGTGGCGTTGGCTGCACAATAACCACCTGAGGGAAAGTTCTAAGATGAAACAGGGCAGGCCCCAAAACAGACAAATTGACTCTAGTATCTGAGAGGGATTCTGCACATCTTTATTTCTTTAAATCTCCTTGGATAGTCTCATTTGTAGCCAGAACAGAGACAACTGCATTTCCTTCAGAGACTTTCAAATGTCCAAAATCCCCAAGTGGAAAAAAAAATGAACATGAAAATAATTTACAGGGTAAATGAAAGCAACTGCCCCAGCAGTTCTAAAACTGATTCTAGATTCTTCTTTACTGAAACAGCCAGCCTTCTCAGGGAAGATATCCTGAGCTACCACCCATGCCCATTTCCCATTTGTACATAAGTTTCTTCCCAGCACCAGTCCCTGTAAGTTCTGCTAAAAAATAAATGAATAAAAAACTAAAAAAAACAAAAAACAAAAAATCAAAAAAAAAACCCAGTGCCATATATGAGAAAAGAAAGTGCATAATACAGAATTCAGAGCCGTTAAAGTTCAGCATGATTATTAAAGCATGCTCCTCTACTTACATAGTGCTTAAACTGAGGAGTATGCCAAATGGTCATTAAGTTGTTGGATTTTTTCCAGGATCTATGAATGTTGATGGATTTTTTTTCTTAGAATAATTTTTAAAAGTTCTTCTAAGTTAAGTCTGGAAGCTCTGCTCCTAATGTTTTCTTTTCTATGCTGAAATCATGAAAAAGAGAATCAAAATTACATTGCTTAACTCTACAATATTTTCAGTCCTTTAGACATATTGAAGATCTGTTAACCACCAACAGATGTGTTATATGGTGGCCTTCTTTGGACAAAATTGAAGCTATTAGGCCCCCAAGTCCTTCTAGATGCATCAAGGTGTCTTGAGCACAAAGCATAGTTTATTTGGTGCTTGCTCCACTGAGGTTAATTAGAATTAGGTAGTTTAGCATACTTTCCCAGGCAATTTGTCCTCCTGAGCTGGTCCATTTCTTTCCTTCTTCCCTTCCATTTCTCTGATTCACCCAACAGTTATGTTGAGAAACCATGCACAGAGAATCAGCAGCATCCAACTTTAGTTGAAATACAGTAAGAATATTTAATTTATTCTTCTGAAGAAAACTATCCCCAGCATCCTTTCACTCAGGCTACAGAGAGCTAGGCTTTCAGCCCAGACTGTGTTAAGGGTAGCTTCCTGGATGCTTCCAGCCTGCTCTCACACGTAGGTACCATGGGGACACAGGTGGCTGAGATAAAGCTAAATTTAAGTAGCTTCAGAAGCATCCGGACATTGCTCACTAAATGACCTTGCAACAAGTTCATCTAATGAAAATCAGATCTCATTCAAAACAGGAAAATTTGCTTTGCTGGATGAAACTAAATTGGCCACATAAGATCTATTACTCCAAGACCTAAAAGTCTCATCTAAGTAGTACTAAATGAACTCGTCAATTAATTTTAGCCAAAATTCCTAATAAAAAAAACCCCAAAACATTCCATATGTATTTACTCCTTTTATGTAACATACTGGAGAGAGTGGCTTCTATTTATTAATAAGTAGCAGGCAACCTTATTTCTTGACTGAAAAATATACTGTTCATGAACAGATATGTTTGAATATTTACCTCATGCTCAGTCAGAATTGCATCGAGTCTGAGAGCTCTGGAAGATATATAAGATTGTTGCAGATGAAAAAAATGGTTACACATGACTTCTGCTTTCAATTATAGGTTATGATACAATGCAACACATATATGTTTTGAAATTTTAGAGTTTTCTTCTTTTGCTGCCAAAAGAAAAAAAATTGAAGTCATCTCCGTTTTAGTTACTAAGTGTAGCATAATGAGTAGCATGCTGTAAGTACTTAAAATGTGTAAATATGAATATTTTCTGAGCACTGACTTCAGTAAGTTGAGAGGTCATAGTAACAAAAACACTCTCTTCAATACTATCATACTTGATGGAGTTACACCTAATGGGCTCATTTTTTTTTTTTTTGCCAAATCTGTGTTTTCCTGTCTTTGAATGCAGAGCTAATCCACATTTTGCAGCCTCTCATGTGATAGATGTGGCCCCATCATGACATCGAGCCAATGCCCGATGGGGTGGGAGTGATATAAGCCACTCCTGTGTCTTCCTCATGAAGCTGTCTGTGCTTTGACTCTTCCAGCTGACTGTGATGGAGACAATCCCTGGAGAATGCAGGCACAGCCTTGTCATCCTGCACTCCGAATGACAGGGAAGGCTCCTCACTGTTCCATACAACAAGGTTATTATCACCCAAATTTTATGAGAGAAGATGGAGTCACTGAGAAGTTAATCTTAGGTCATAAGAAGCAGTTAGGGATCTGAACTGCAGCCACCTCTATTTGAGGTATCATATTCTTCAAAATCTTTAAAGGAGCTTCCAACTCAGGCCTCTAACCTCTTTGGGGCTGTCATTCTCACCACCTGCTGTAAATAGCCCAGTTGCCAGGTGCTTTCCTATGCTTTTTCCATCCCCGGTTGGACCATCAGCCCCCAAGTCCATGTCATGCAACATGTCAATGCATCTCGCCTCTCTGCCATAACCTTCTGTCTTACTTCAACTGTCATGTCCACTTCTCAAGCAACAGCAAACTGCCTGTCAATTAATAGATTTTTTGCCATGAAATAAAATAGATTTCAACAATCCTCTGAAGTTTTCTTCATTGGAAACAAAAAAACTAATCAAACAGGTATTGTAGAAGGTTGGCAAGAAAAACAATACAGGCTGGGCTATAAAATATTTAACTTAATGTGTCCATAAATGAAGATATAACTAAAATTCTTTTAAAAGTATATACTGTAAAGTTCAAATATTTCTATTTCTATAATGCACAGTAGTATCTAAATTGGCATGATTTATAAATCAGAATGTTCTCTTTCACACTCCAGCATGCCAGTTGGCTGAAAGCTAATTCATTTATCCAATGAAACACCCCAAGACAGGACAGACTCTTAATTGAGAGCATGTGACTGACTCTTGAAAAGACCCACTCAAGTTCTCAGAACTTTAAAATGGCTTCCTACAACAGAGATATTGTTTCCAGTGGTTTTGATCAAAGACAGTTCATCTAGAGGAGAAAAAATATCTTATCCCTAAAACTTCTTACATGCAAAGCATAGACAGGAACACATGCATGGAGTAGTCCTTGGAGAGCTGTACATTTCACATATCAAGTGGAATTTAAAATCTCAGATTGCAGTTGCCTCCAGAGAGCAAGTGTGAAAGAAAATTTACCAAGTGCTATGGCTCCGGCTTCTCTGCCTTATTGACAAAATGAACATATGGTGTCTTTTCAGTGATTTCATAAGCATATTTCTCCAAGGACATTAGAGGTGATATCTGGCCCCCTGAGTTATAATTCATTTGAGCTTCATCCCTTGGTTTCTGTGTTCCCCAAAACACTTGCTACTTTTGGGCCCATTACTAATGACAAAGGAACAGTTTGAAGTGCAAAAGCTGTGCTGAAAACAAATGTGAATCGCTGGTTACAAATAGCTGCTGCCATCTAAATCTTCTGAGTGAAATTAGGCGTTCTTAGGTCTCACAAATTGCATTTTTAAAAAAACATCAAGTTCTGTAAATATTATTATTGATCATATCATTATTCAAATTCTTTAGGTAAAATTCAGAAAGAACCCAGTAAGTACTGTATGGAATTTCAGCCCCAATGACCAAAGATCAATTAGCTATAGCACTGCAATGCATTCTGTCTTTGGCTGGAAACTATATGTAGTAATCTAGACAGAGGAAAAGTCAAGGGACTGGCCTTTCATTTCAAAGTCACCTTACTTTTCACTGACATGGATTTTATTCATACTATTTCTGTTAATTTCACATTACTGGGGTTCATAAGTACGGAGAAGATACAAGCAGGATGGAGCTGACCAGTTCACCTCTGGAAAATGCTAGTAGCATGCCAATTTTACTCATGTGCCAAAAAGCTTAAAAGGGTGAAGAAATGCAGTGAGTTTTCCTAAAATTAAATGTTTAATTTAAAGGACTTTATAATTCTAAGATTGTATCACCTCAATTTGGGGGGTACTATAAAATGATATACACTTATGTATATGGAGTACAGTGGTACCTCGGTTCAGGAACCCAGTTCTATCCACAGTTCTGGTTGTAAATACAACTGGAAAAGAACTAAAATGAACTTTATCCATGAGGTCAACAATGAATTTAACCACTGAATTTGACTCTGTTCTTGTCCAACTCTGTCTGCAACTGGAAACATGGAAAGAACTGTGTGTATATAGGGAGGTACCACTGTAATTGCCAGTACTTTTGTCCACGAATATCTGGTAAAATTAAAATTTTGATTCTCTACCCAAAATTAGGTTTTTTAGATTATACTGGTCCATGAAATCTAAAGTTGAAGAGAATTAAGCTAGCTCAACAACTTTCCCATAACTGGTAGTTTAAATATGGGAATAGAACATAAATGAAAGATTTCTTTGACTTCAACATGAATTATTTACTCGTGGTTAGCTGAAGACAGATTTTCCTAGAATTTTCTGTGTATTCCATTGAGATGAAGAATTCCCAGTGAAGAATGAAAAAACTAGATCCTTCAGACTGTATTCCACTTGAAAAACAATAAGCACCTACCCAAAGTAGAAAGAAAACACACATGTAAACATACACTCAGGTATGGCCAAGAGTGAGATTATTTGCACATATTAAAACAACTGATCTGTTAAAAGTTAATGTGAGACTGAGTGACAGTAAAATTATTTTTGAGTTAATTGTTAAAGAAAAAGAGTTATTTATTTTGGCTAAAAAGCTACAAAGTGCTTTCTGAATAGATTAAAATGCCTTTAAAAAAAAAAAAGTCATGAAGTGCCGGGCATGGTGACACACACTTATAATACCAGCACTCAGAATACTGAAGGAGGAGAATCACTGTTACTTCTTACTATACTTATGTATTCCCCTATAGTGCATGGCTGTCTGGGAATTGTACTCATTGCTCTAGCATTATCAGAGACTATCAGTGTGATAATTAATTGATTATGTCAACTTAAATAAGAAACACCCAATTGAACTGAGACTGTCATCAAAATGGTAGAACAGGCTACACGATGAGTTAAGGACAGCCTGAACTGCCTAGTGAGATCCTGCCTCAAGAAAAAAGTCATGAAGAGTGAGCAACAGGTGGCAGGAGCTGCTACTGCAAACACGTAGTGAGAGGCAGAAGGAAGCAGCAACCAGAATGTCTCAGAAAAAGGCTTTAATAATGGGCTGTGGAATTTAGATGTAGCTTCCTGGCAAATCAATGGATATAACATTCAGCCCAAGTGTCAGGTCTCACCATGAATAAAGGACAAGAAAATAACTAGGATGATGGAAATTCATTGCTTTGCTATGTGTCCCAAACTGAAAGTAAACTCTCATCAAAATCTGCGTGAAATAGAAAATATTCAACGTGAAATAGGGTGAAGGGAGAAAAATAATGAGATTATAACAAAAAAGAAAGGAAACAAATTTTATGTATATGGGGGGGTAGTAGGGTGGGTAGGGCTATGGGAAAAAATGAGAATTAAGTTGTGTCTTATACTGGTACAAATTCCCACTGTGGAGTGCAATCATGATGTGTATATGTAATATACCAATAAAGATTTTAATTTAAAAAAAAGAAAAGCTGCTTGTTCTAGGGGCTGAGGATTTAGCTCAGTGGTTCTAGCACATGCCTTGCAAGTGGAAGGACCCAGGTTTGATCCCTGGGGCAGGGCAGAGGGAGTTGGGTGTGGTGGCTCATGCCTGTAATCTCAGCACTCCCCAGAGAGCAGAGGCAGAATTGCTGTGAGTTCAAGGCTGAGCTCAGGGCCACCCTGAACTACAAAGCGAGACCTGTCTCAGTTGCCCTGCAAAAAATGTATATAAAATGTACCAATAAAAACAAAAAAAAATACATAAATTGATTGGCTGAATAAATAAGCCAACAAAAAAAATTGTTTTTTAAGTCCTACAGCCATCGAGCCCTGTTTTGTGTTGATCAGGGTCATCCGTGTAAAAGACGAACTCAAAAAAAAAAAAAAAAAAAAGACGACCTCAATACAGTTCAAGTTACCCAGTCTCAGAAAGAGTTCTATTACCCACAAGAGGTGGTCATCTCAGAGAGGGCCATCTGTGAGAAGACATTACTGTGGTATGTGACCCCTAAAATTCCAACCTACCTGAGGAAACATTAACTCTCAGTATTTAATTTCTCCTATTAGGAAAAAATAATTTCAATTAGATTAATTCATTGATTTAAATTTCATTTAATTTTTATCCTTGGAGAAGCAATAACTAAAAAGAGCTCAACATACATTGGTCTGGATCTAGAGGTAACACCAGACTGACAGTTTCACTAATATCTCATGTACATGTTCATTAATAAAGTTTTTGTTAGTATGACTCGTGATTTCACCATTCTTTATCCCCCCAGCCATATCCCCAATTTCAAGCGCTGGTGCACAGTTTTTGTACTCAGGAAAATAATTTTCATATGAATTATAGATACATTAGAGAAATTTTATATGGAAGTCTTATTTATGTGCATATTGACATTGTAAGGCTTTAATCTCCATTATTAATCTTCGTAATGTTTGTATCAGTGAATAGATTTTTTTTGTTGTTAGAAGTACTCTTTGTAAGAAAGAGCACACACTCCTCCACTCACACAAAGTGGTGGCTGCACTTTCTCAAATAAAAGCTCCTCTAAGGATGCAGCTCAGTGGTTCCGGTGCCTGCTTCACAAGCATAAGGTCCCAGGGCCGGGGAGTTAGCTCAGTGGTTCTGGCGCCTGTCTTGCAAGCGCAAGGGCCCGGTTCGATTCCCCGGTAACCGCATAACAATACTGGGTGTGGAGACCCACACCCAGCAGCAACCAGTACCACATACCACAGTGCCGGGCGTGGTGGCTCACGCCTATAATCCCAGCACTCGGGAGGCAGAGGCAGGAGGATTGCTGTGTTGTGAGTTTGAGGCTGAGCTCAGGGCCAGCCTGAACCACAAAGCGAGACCCTGTCTCAAAAAAACCTAAAAAAAAAAAACAAGCATAAGGTCCCAAGTTCAATCTTCAATCTTTGGTACAAAAAAAACCCACCAAAGCTCCTTGACTTACAATACCTATCAACCTATATCAACCTATCATAAGTTGAAAATGTACCTCATATGCTCAACCTAGTAAATATCATCATACCTTAGCAACTCAGTACTCTATACTTATATATTCCCCTATAGTGCATGGCTGTCTGGGAATTGTACTCATTGCTCTAGCATTATCAGAGACTATCAGTGTGATAATTAATTGATTATGTCAATTTGAATAAGAAACACCCAATTGAACTGAGACTGTCATCAAAATGGTAGAACAGAGAAACAAGGAGTGCGGATTACCTCTGTTGCTTTGGAGGAGCTCCACTCTTCCTCTTCACTTTGCTTCCGGCAGAGTCTTCAGCCTTCCATCGCAGGCCCTTTAGCCTTCTGCCAGTACAGTGGCTCCAGGCCTTTGACTGGATCCTTGGGAACCCCAGTGCACAGACAGACCTTTTGTACCCTTCCACACCCCACTCTATGGGCAGCTGTTGTAGGCTTGGAATTCTTATGGACTGGTATATTTTCTGTCAAATTTGTTTTTCTAATAAGCACTGATTGATACAATCATTGAGGCCCTATAGAATATCAAAATTCAAAGAAAAGTTTTTACTATATGTGTATTGCTTTTCCACAATTATAAGTCAAATGATCATGAGTCAGGGACTATCTGCATGCAGATATCACTGTCTAAATGTGCCAAGACCCAGGCTCCAGAGGGCATTTTGACCATGAGGGAATAGATATGTAATAAGCACTTACTCTGTGCTAGGTATTGATCACATCACTGTATGTGGCAAACTCTATGAGTCCCTAAAGCAATTCGATGCTTCAAGTATTATTATTAACATCTCTATTTCAGATATAAAGAAATTGAAGCAATAAAAATAAAACTATGCCAAGTTGAATGTCAAATATGTACCTGAACCAAAGTTGAAACACTACTGGCTTAACTCCAGACCTCCCTCCCTGAAGCATTCAGCAGCACTGCCTTAGAAACTGGCTAAGAACAAAGATTCTTGGCCTGGAAGATTGGTACACAAATCCTGTCTCTACCATCTCCCACCTCTGTAAGCTTCAGTTCATTATTCAGCTGCTCTGAGCCTATTTCTACACATTACTCATCTCATAGGATTATAATCAGGTATAAAAGAGTCTACCAGCTCAAACAAATCAGATTTTTAAAGTAAATCAAAATCAATATTGTCAACATGCCAGTTCTTGATCTATACATTAACCTATACATTCAAGGCAGCCTAATCAAAATCTCAAGTTATTTGCAGTTAGAAAAAAAATTATTCTAAAGCTTATATAGAAAGACAAAAGACTGAAAGTAATCAACACAAATTTGAAGAAGAGCTGTACCATGCTAGAAGCCCGATTCTTCCCAGTTTCAGGAGTTATCACTGAAGCTATAAAACTCAAGTCAGTTTCAAAATGGCAAAAGGATAGATGTATGAATCCATGGAACAGAATACAGAGTTTAGAAATAGACTCTAACAAACACAGTTAACTGACGTTTGACAAAGTAGCAAAGGCAATACAAAGGAAGAAAGATCATCATAAGTGGGATGCTATTCTTTCTGTTCAATCTTGCTGTGAAACTAAAATGGCTCTATGTGTAATGTATCAATAAAGATTTGAATTTTTAAAAAATGGATCTAAAATTCTAGTTAACTTTAAAAGGGGTAAAATCAAGATGGGCTTGGACATGAGATGAGGAGGCTGGAGGAAGAAGTTTTCTTTGTTTATTATCTTCTGAGCCAGAAGAATCCAGAGTAGTACTTAAGGAGCTGACAATGGAAAGATAATAACAGAATCTTTAGATCCCTTGGATAGTAAGAGAGTTCAGTCAGGGAACACTGCCACCCAGGCTGTTGGCAGCCCCCAGGCAATGTGTTCAAAATGATCAGATGCCCAAGTCAACCTGAAACAAGCATTGCTGAGACCTCTCCTTCCTGGATCTGGTCCCCTCAAGAACAAGCCCTTCTCCAGAAACACAGTTTCTGCCTCTGCCCCTTGCTTATGGCTTCCTGAATTTGCAACATGAAGATATAAAGTCTGCACTAGCTACACTCTTGTTGAAGTCCTATAACAACATTAAAAATAATATGCCTCACTTTGACACAAAAAATGGTTACAAACCACTGAGGAGGCTTCAGGAATTGGATGTTCTAAAACAACTAGGAACCAGGAAGTCCTGCTTCCTGGAATCAAATACAAGCCAAAAAGCATATCACCTGGTAGCCTCAAGCATATCACATGACTGGAGATGCTGCCAAAAACCAAGATCAAAAAGAATTAAACAGGGCTGATGGCAGGGAGAACAGTATTTACCCATAGGACCGTAATAAAGCCACTTATTAGCCTCATCCACCCAGTGCACCTCAGAAACAAAAGGGTGTCATCCAAATGCAAACAAATTTCTTTCCCTGCTGTGACTGCGTTTCATAGCTTTTGTTGCACTTCCTAACGTGGAGCTGCTCCATCTATGAAGTCATTTGTTTTCCTGTGAACGCAGTTAAGCTGTAGCCAAGAAAGCTGTGCAAGGAAAGAACAGCATTAAACCTCTTATTGCTCTCTTAGGTCAGTCAGTCAGAGCATTTGAGTCCCCTATAGTTGTCTTTTTAGAAAGAAACTCTGCATACAAAGATAACAAGTTCCAAATGTTGTCTTTCTTTAAGGTATGTTTCAAATCATATGTTTCTAATCTATAGCAAAATAGCCAGTTATAATTATTTCAATTCCACACATTATCCAAAATCTAAGAGATAACGTGCAGAAGTGATGAATGTGTTACTGATGATATATAAAGTCAATCTGTTGATTCAAGACATAAACAGAATTACACAGAGAGAGAAGAAACAGTGAACAACAGATCCAATTTGTGTCGTGCCTGCTTATAAAACAGACCATTTTCAAGTCCCCTGAGGGAGAAGCAAAGGGTTCCTGCTTTGTGGAAAGACTGATATTAGTCCTTTACACTTAATATGAAGGTGAAGTATTTTAACCCTACACTCTATTTCCTTTTGAAAACTTACCTGTAGTTGGAAAATAAAAGCTTTTTCTAGCTGTTAGGGAATTTGAGATCACATGAACAGATTAAGGATATGTGGAAGAAGACACTGGGAAATGCACCGTATGTCTAAGGAAAAGATTTACCAGGAGTGTGCTTAATTGCCCATTGCTAATAATGCTAGCTTTAAATATTTTATTTAAAGGAAAGAGTGTAAGGGTAAATAACGAAGGGAAAATGAATGTGGTAATAATAAAGAAAAAGGGAAAAGATTGTGTGTATGGGGGCAGGGGCATGCAGGGCAGGGGAAAAAGGGAAAAAATGAGAATCAAGTCATGTCATATTCTGGTACAAACTCTTAATGTTGAATGTGATTATCATGTATATTCATAATATATCAATAAAGATAATTTTTTTAAAAATAGAAAAAATTAAAAAATAATGCTGGCATTAGCAACACCTTAGCCTCATAATCACGAGACCTATTGGAGGACTTCTTTTTCCTGTCAAATGTCAGGCTCCAGAACATGTTATTTATTTTTCTCTTGGTAAGTGCAGTATTGCCCATGTTTCAATGCACACTTTAGAATAGGGAAATTGAAACAATAACTGAAAAAACCTGACTTTATCTAATTTTACACTGAGGTTATGTCCTTTCACTAATTATCAGATATCCAGCCATAAACACACAGAAGCTATCAGACCTAGTGAAGGGCTGGGAGTGATGTAGACTATCAAATGAATTGAGAATAACCCACAGAAATTCACATTCTAGAGAAGATCTCAAAGAAGAAACGCTGTTTGGAGGAGACTCTGGGATCTTACAGCCCCCTCTGCCCAGTACCTTACTGACACCGCTCCTCAGCACAGACCTCTCCCTCCAATCAAATCAGATCATGGTGGCCATGCTGAAATCTCTTCAGAGCTCATATATATATATATATATATATATATATATATATATATATATATATATATATTCTCCTTTTTTAAGAAAAGAAAGAGAAATTGTCAAATAGGAAAACAAAATTCATCAGGATCAAAGAGAAATAGAAATGAAAGAGAAAAGATTATTTACTCTTTTAATGTAACTCCAGCAAGCCTGAGTATGTTCTGTGGGTGAATAACTTGGCATCTTCTTATTTACAAGGGAACTTCAACAGGTACCTTGGCACAAGGAGCCCTACATCCTCTTTTCTTATTCTATGACACTCAACATCACAGTTATGGATAAGGAAGTCAATTTCTAATTGAAAAATCACCTTAAAAGCCAATCTTATCTCAATATTGACACAAATGCTAGTGTATTTCAGATCAAGCTTTAAGCAACCATCTCTCAGAGACTCATAGAGGAAATAAGACTGATAAATGAATTCTCCTTGATATGAAACCAAATCCTCGTGAGGAGAAAATTGTAGCTTACATTTCTCTGGATATAATAAACTCAGCCTGATAAAAATCAAATTTCCAAGATATTCTATCCATGATGAATGACTTTATTCTCTTAGAGAGAAAAGGAAAAAAGTTATAACTACATATTCCAGGACAAAAGTACTCCGTTAATCAAAGTGCAATATCTTCTCATCCTAATACAAGATAATCAAAATAAACACTACAGTCTTCTGATTACTGTGCAATAAACTGCTTTCTGGAATTATTATAAAAATGTTTAGACTGAATGCATGCTAGAACATGTATTGAATAACTACAACAAGCAAAACACAATCAAAGAGAATGCTGCATTTAAAAAGTAGTATAAGATAAATTTCCTCCTAGTATCAGCAATATAATCACACACAAAATAATGAATTAAAAGATGTAAACCCCAGAGAACTTCTGACCTATGAAAGAGAAACGTTTTCTGTATTTTATAGAAATTTTTATACTATAGAATGTATACAAACAAACAATTTGAAGCTAAGCCCCATGATGGCTACATTGGTTTAAATGTTATTTAGCAGGTACTCTACCCTCTCACATTGATTCTAATATCTGTAAAGAGTCTGCCTGCCCACTTTAGTTTACCCAGAATTCTATTTCATGCACATGGAGAAAGATCCTAGTGAAAAGCATAATTCTCTTAAGTAGGTAAATATTTTCTTTTAATAATTTTATGTATTATATTGCTAAGAATAGCTTCTTACTAATAACTAAAAAGTAAACATAAGCTCATATATATTTGTTATTAATTTTCAACTACCAGAGCCCTATCCAAGGAACTGCAATTTGCATGAAAGTAATTTGAAACAGTAACTACCAAAATAAGAATTTCAATAACAGCTTGACCTTTTTTCAATCATTATGTGCCAGCTAGTACAGTTCTATGCTTATCTCATTTAATCATCAAAACAACACCTAAAGAGGCCCCCTGTGCGCACCTCTTTTAATACCACCACCATGAACTAACAAACACTCTAGCAATTTAAGCATTATGCGGTACTCCCTACCCCCAGCCAAGAAATGCAACTGCTGTGATTTTGATATGTCACTTTAGAAAACAATCTCAGCTCATTAAATAAAAAATAAGTGCCTAAGAAAAACACCTTTTTAACACTTCTTGCTACTACATACAAGTAGAATCTTTTTCTTCCAACAATATACAGGTTTACATTCTGCTCTATTTCATAATTCCCAGGCCATGGACAACGTAGAAACATGTCCATGAATAGCCTGCCCAGAGGTCACCACGTGTCACCAGGTGCCTCATCTTCTCCCTTCACGGAGCCCTACTGCCCTGTCTCCTCGATATCTTTTCTTTCCTCCCTATTCCTTACCATTCTTAGTGTCTGCATTCACTGCCTTTAGGTCGGATCATCTAAGCAGTTCCCACTTTTTTGCTTATTATTTTCTATTGATTATTGTTCTTTCCAAACCAAATGAGCCAAATCTGTTAAAGGTAATCACTGCTGAGTTTTCCCCATTAACCCCGCTGTCTTGGACTCTGTTTCCAGCCCTCATCTTGCTGCTTTCCCACATGCCTTTTGGTTGCTCTTTTTCTTCCAACATTTAGGTTCAAGTGTTTCCCAGAGACCATTCTTTCTGCCTGGCCATATCATCCACATATAACAGTTACTCCTAAGTTACTGCCTCAGACCAGACTCTGCTGAGCTCCATAGACTGACTACCTACACATGTATGTCTCAGAGTCTCCTCATACCTGGTTCCCATCCACGTTGATCCTACCTACTCCTTTTCTTATGTCCTCTAATTCAGGTAATGAGAACTTCTCAGTCTGAATTACACAAATCACCCCTGTTCTCTAAGCACTCATTAGTGCAGATTTTTCCTTCCTCATTTCCCATGACTTACTTTATATTTTCATTGTACCAAATTCTTACAGGCTTTCCTTATTCTCAAGCCCTTTTGTTGCTTTTTTATTTCATTTGTTTTGTTTTTCATCCTGCATGGAATGCCCTCCCCCTCAGTAGTCCCAAAGGAGGTTGGAAATAGAGTCTGAGAAAGACAACTTTCTACAAAGGAGATATGAAGTAGAAACTCACATACAAAATCATGACCAGAAGCTGTGTCAGCCTAAGTTAATCTCTCCCAGAGAACTGCAGTTTCAAGTGATCCTTTGCATAAATTATCTTGCTCTGAAAACTATTTTTTTTATGTGTCCATTTTATTGTTCCATTTCTAAATTCCTGGGAGGCATGCCAGTTGTAGAACATTTCATATTCCTGCTGTCTGTGAAATGTAGTACTTTATATGCAGTAAATATTCAATAACTGCCCATTGGTATCAAGGGACGAAACCTACAAGTGAGAATTCTGAAACAACTGCTCTCACCTATCTCTGTTCTGAAAGTCATTTCACCTAACAGTTACAGGGACTCTTAGACCTAATCTTCCTGAGAAAACAAGTGTGCATTTAGATTTGAATAGAAAGTGTGGTTTAATGGATAATATCTCATAACTTGGCTTGACTCCTGCATACCTTAATTTATCTAATCTCTACCATGACCTTCTGAGCTCATTATTGTTGTATATCACAGATGAGGACATTGAGCCAACCCATGGAAGCTCATTATGGGGAAACATGGGCTATGGAATGAGGCACTCCCTCATCCCCTGCCAGAGCCTCTGCTCTGCCCAGCACTCAAGGCACCTGCTGTGCAGGGGCCGGGGTGACTGCTGCCATCAACTGACCACTCATAATTATTACTTGTTAGTTTTAATCCTAAATTTCACTAGTTATAAAACATTCTGACCCCATAAAAATAGCTTCACCTCCAAAGACCTCATATAGGACAAATATGCACAATTAAAATCATTATATTTAAATGCACTTGATGAAGAACTTAAGAAGTTACCTATACACTTTTACATTTGACTGAGCATAATCAATGACTATATTGTTATATCAGAATATAATATAAAAACTATAAAAGAAACATCAGTAGACACAGGAATAAGATGTAATTATGATGAGATTTAATCCCCCCTTTGAATTTATAAAAATGAATGGTTTCTTATACATGTGAGGAGGTATTTGAAGAATTTGCAATATTTAGCCTCTCCACACCTCTCTTCCTGAGGGCTCCTGCCACCAGCCCAGGCAGCTAGGATGCTCTAGTTTCCTGTCCTTAGAATCAAGGGGTAACTTTAGAAATGCAGAAACTTACTGCTCAGGTTGGTTTTGTTACTATGTCCTATAACCAATAACCAGTGGTCCAAGCTCAGCTGTATTTCAAAATACAGTTTTGAATCTTTGATACAGATATCACCTTGAGCTGCAAAACTCTGAATCTTTTGTATTATTTAAATCCCAATTTAAACAAAAATCACAGAAACAAATAACAGTGGTGACATTTTTATAGATCTAGGCTCAATCAATACTCCAAATGAAAATCAAACAAGAAGATTTAGAGAGATGCCACAAGTAAGATTTGGTGACAATTTCTTAGTACCCTTGAGCCAATATCTCAACACTCTTAGCTCCAATGAATGCTTGCAGTATCTAAACTTTCTTGCATAGAAGCCTAGATGATTATATCATGGTTTGGATACAGAAAAGCAGAAACAGAAGGCAAAATCTCAAATCCCCTGTAATCTTTTTAACTGAAATTATTAGTATATTTTATACTTGCATTATGATCACATTCAACATTGAGAATCTGTACCTATACATGATACATCTTGATTGTCATTTTTTCCCATTCCTTTGCCTTCCCTACAACCCCCACCCAGTATATACAAAATTTGTTTCCTTTTTTACCATCAATATTTTTTTCCTTTCTTTACTTTCCCCTAACCCCCCTTTTCCTTTCCCTTTTGAACATTTTTTTTCCTATTTCACATTACCTATCATACATTTTAGCATTCAATTTACACTTTCAGTTTTTCATACTAGAGAAAAGATATGGTATTTATTGTTTCCTATTTATTCCTATCTTTCCTATTTATTTCACTTATGAGTATGTCCTCAAGATACACCCATTAAGTATAACTGACTCAAATTTATCATTCCTTGTGGCTGAGTAATACTCCATTCTATAACTTCTTTAAAAAACACATTTTATTTATCTAGTCTCCCCTTGGGTATTTGGATTGTTTCCAAGATTTAGCTATCACAAACTGAGCTGCTATAAACACAAATGCACTGTGGTGTGATTCTTTTCAACCTTCGGTATACACTTACTAGGGAAATAGCAGGTCAAATGGGGCCTCTATTCCTAGTTTCTTGAGGAATTTCCATGCTGATCTCCATAGTAGTTGCACCAACCTATGTTCCTATCAAAAATGAAGGTTTTCTTTCTCCCCACAGCCCCACCAGCATTTGTTGTTGGTTGATTTCATGGTAGCAGCCATTCTTTGTGGAATGAGGTGAAACCTGTGTTGTTTTTATCTGCATCTCTCAAATAACAGAGATATTGAACATTTCTCTGTGTGGTTCTTAGTTGCCTTTGTTCTCCATCTGAAAAATGTCTATTTATTTCATATGTCTATTTTTGAAATGAGTCTTTAAATTTGAGGCTATTGATTTTTTTTAAGCTCTTTATATAACCTAAATACTAGTCTTTTGTCGAGAAACAGCTGGTAAATTTTTTTTCACATTGTTAGGTGCCTTTTCATTCAGGTGGTGCTTTCTGTTGCTGTGCAGAAACTTTCTAATAAGATAAGACTGCAGCTGTTTATTCCTTTTTTTACTCCCCATGCTGCAGAAGTTTTGTTTATAAAGTCTTTCCCTATGTTAACATCTATAAGAGTTTTACCTAACCTATTTCTCCTATTTTCTGTTTCTCCTAACCTATTTTCTCTAACCCATTTTGATTTTATTTTGGTACATGGAGAAAGAGATAGGTCTAGCTTAAGTCTTTGGCACATTGAAACCCAGTTTTTCCAGCACCATTTGTTAAAGAGGCTATCTTTCCTCCATTTACGGTGTTTGGCTCCTTTGTCAAAGATGAAGTGGTTTAGTATATCTGGAGTTGTTTCTAGAGCTTGTAGTCTGTTCCACTGATCCCTGGGTCTGTTATTTTCCCAGTACCATGCAGTTTTTATCACAGTGGCTTTGTACTATATTTTCAAGTCAGGCATTGTGATATTCTCTGCCATGAACTTGTTGCCCGGGATTGTTTTTGCTATTCTAGGTCTTTTGTGGTTCCAGATGAATGTTTGGATTATTTTTTTAGCTCTGTGAAATATACTGTTAGTATTTCAACAATTCAATTGCATTGAATCTACTATATAGTACTTTTGGCAGTATGACCATTTTGATGATATTGGTTCTTCCTACCCAGGAACAAAGAATGTCTCTCCATTTTCCGATATCCTCTTCAATCTCCCTTTGCAGGGTGCTACAGTTTTCAGAGTATAGGTCTTTCCCCTCCTTTGTTAGATTGATTCCCAGACATTTCTTTTTTATGCTATTGTGAAAGGAATCAACTTCCCAATTTTTCTCTCAATGAGTCCATTCTTCACGTGTACAAAGGCTACTGATTTTTTAATGTTAGCCTTGTATCCAGCTGTGCTGCTAAATCTAGCAATTAAGTCTAGCAGTCTCTTAGCTGAGTTTATAGAATCTTCTATATGGAGCATCATATCATCAGCAAATAGTGGCAATATAACTTCTTCCTTTCCTGTCTTTATTTCTTTTATTTCTTTCTTTTACCTAATTGCTGGGTTAGTGTTTCCAAAACTATATTAAATAGGAGTGGTGATGGTGGACATCTTTGTCTTGTTCCTAATCTTAGCATGAAGGATTTCAGTCACTGACCATTAACTATGATGCTGGCTGTTGGTTTCTTATAAATAGCTTTTCTCAGGTTGAGATAAAGACCATATACTCCATCTTTGTGTAGAGTTTTGATCATAAATTGGTGCTGCATTTTGTCAAATGCTTTTTTCCTGTGTCCTGATTTTTAACTTAAAATGACTGTGTTTGCTTGGTATTTCCTATAATTTTATTTTTTTGCACTGAGATTAATGGAAAATGTAGATAAAATTGAGTTTTAGAAAAATAAAGACAGCTCTTTCTTAAACATTTGAATGCAAAATATTTATACTCATATTAGTAGTTTTTTTTTTTTCATTTTACCATTGAGACCTATACCAACCACCAGATATCTTGGGTATTTTTTCTCATTGCTGGGACAAAAAAAAAAATTCCAATGCTCAAAGTTAGATTCTGGCTATAGATTCTAGAAGTTTCAGTCCATAATCAGCTCACTACAGGAAGGCAGACAGGCATCCAGAGGAACAACCCTTCACAGCAGGCAGGAAGTATTAAAGCAAGCGACAATAGCAGCTTCTTTCTGTTTCTTATATTCTATCAAGACTACCTGCCCTCTCCCCTTATGGGTGATACTCACACTCAGAACTATGCCAAACCAATCAGAGGACTGATTTAGTCATCACACTTTATCCCAACATCACATACTCTAAATCTAGGGTCTAGATTCTCTGCAGCCACTTAATGGTGCTTGTTGGGACAGTTGTTACAGGATTAAGGTGAAGTCTTCCTTCATTCCAAACATCCTGTGATCTCTACTACACTTTCTAAAACAACATCCTTCTTCTACTTGTGGGATCATTTTGGATTTATATCTTCTTACAAGACCATGAAAAACAAAAGGAGAGAGAGTTCAGAGCCAGTCATTTCTAGTCAGTCTCCCCTAAGAATGTAAAACTTCACTTCACATGCTGAGCAGTCAATTCTTATTTTGGTCTCCACTAATATATGTGTATATATATTATACACATACATTATATATATGTGTATAGATATTATATATATATGTGTGTGTATATATATACACAATATATATGTGTGTGTATATTATATATTATATATGTGATATAATAATGTATAATATATATCATATATATTATATATATGTGATTTATATTCCAGAGCCTCAGATCTTGAACAGCTTCTCTTTAAAGGGATTTGATTATGTCCAGTTATGCACATACTGTGTGCACATTTAAATATTCTGTTCTTACCTATTTGTTACTAGACCTCAGACCCTCCATAGTTTCACTTTGTACCCAGATGTGTCCAAGCATAATGTCTGAAGGATCTGGAAATCAGAAAAATAGAGTTAAAATCCCAGGCAACCCTTGACTTCTGGTACTATCTGTTGGAGAGGTGAGGCTTTGAGTGTCTGGTTAAGATTGTTTATAATGGTGAGCTACAATGTCTGTGGATCTCCTAGAATGTATTTCCCTATAAATTGCACTATTATCTTCCATACAGCCTTTACTTAAAGCAAAGTACTTTTATTTTCATTAGTACTTTTCAGCATTTCCTACCAAATTGCTAATGACAGAAGAAATTAAACATCATCCTCTAAGGTATAGGAGAAAGTTTCAGAGGAGAATGTTTCTACCTTATGATTGATTTTAAATACTTGTATGAATAATGATTAGCTCCATCTTATATAAGTGTGTTTTAATACGGAAGTGGTTCTGAATTAATCTATTAAGACTAACATTCCAGAAAGCTTTGTCATTTTATCTTCTACTTCCCAAGTACCCTCTAGATAGAAAAGCAGAGGCTTAAGTTATTCACGTATTCTTTACAGCATTCTTTCAAGGGAAATGGTATTATGTTGCTTCTACAGGAGACTAAAACGTGGCTCTAAGAGATGAGAGAAAAAGGCCCAGATTTTAGGGGTAGAGAAGCAGCCCAAACCTGGCTCTTATAAGCATCATCAGATGCCAAGCTACAGTAAAAATAGCAGATTTTCACAATGCTGGTATAATGCCTTTACCTAAGCACCTTCCATATGATTTCACCAAAGAGCTACTTTATTTCCAATCTCTTGTCAAAGCACATGGAGACCTAGAGGTCTGATGACCTATTTAAAATTGCATAATATATGACAATCTGACTTTTGAGATACCATCAGATGTTCCCCTCATGCTTTTTCTTTTGAACACTGACTATTGCAGTAAAAAAAATTCTATTTTAATAAGGCATTGCATATGATAATAATAAATGAAAACAAGTATCATTTATTATGATTAGACTATAATCAAAAAGTAAAACAACAAAAATTTTTTTAAATTACAAAATCTTGGCTGGATACTGTCTTTGGGCCTTGGAGTTGATCTCTCTTTATTAAAATATAAGCAAGTAATATGGACACAGTAATAACATGCTAGAAACAACTAAAAATGTCTTCTTGTTATTGTCAGAAGAATTTTGGAAGAATTATAAGGGGAATAAATTTTGTATGCTACTGAATGTAAACAAGAGCTACATTCACAAAATACCAACAATCAACTGCTAAATTAACTACAAACACTATGGTCTGAGGATGCTTCTTCCCCATCAAATGCTGGGTGACAGGCTGTGTGTATACAGATAAGTGAGATCCAGTCATTGTCATAAAGAAGTTTACAATGGGGAGAAGATGAAAGATATATGACACAAAATGTCAGTGCAGGGTTCTGAGTGCTCTGAGAGATAGAAACACATGACGCTGTAAGAGCAGGAGCAGAGGTGTTGTGGGGGAGGATGTTAAGAAATTACCCTAGTAAAAAAGATCCTCACGCCAAGTCTTGAAAGAGAAACAGGAGCCTGCCAGCCAAAGCGAAGCTCTCATTAGCTGCTGAACACGGAAGATCAGTTACACTCTCCACATGACTACACAAGGGAAGCACACATCATCAATCGCTGAAGAACGGGCATGAGAATCAATCCCGAAGAAGCATGTCTCTGGTACTTTTGATGAAAAGTGTAGTGGGGATCTCAAGGGGGAAGATGAAAGATCAGAGAGACCTATAGGTATAAGAACCTTGTCTTTCCACACCATCTATCCACTCAAACTATTTTTATTGGACACAACTGAAAGAAACATTGTTGGCAAATAAAATATCCACCAGAACACTCTGGGCTCCTTTATGCTGCATACGTGCTCAAACTTTGACCTACGCAGCACAAATCCATATTCAAGTGGTTAAAAGACCATATAAGATGAGTGCTTGTTATGAATGAAACTTTGGTGATTACATCAGCTCCACTAACCCAGAACAGCTGACGACCACTGCCAGTATCATGCATTCAGCAATCAGGAACATCTTTGGTACAGATGTCAGGGAAGCCATTGTGCCAATTATGGTGTAATGAGAGTAAGGTCTGGCTAGGGAATTCTCATTTAATGTCTTCTTTGAAAAGTGTCTCTTAAAAGAGGGCAACATACAATGTGTACTGTGCATCCTGTCACTCTTTTTGGCTTGAGCTGTGCTTCTTTTGACTCTGAATCGTTGAACTTTCTGATCTTGGTTTGGGATGGTATAAGCTAAAGGGTTTTGGCACACACAAAACCCACTACATTCCTCAATGCTCAACAGAGCTTTATAGCGTCTGAAGCTACATCTGAACAAACCTGTTTCCTACTAATACTGTCAGTGTATTCTAGTATTTCCTCTACAAAGGACACAAGAGAAAAAATACATTGTTAAAGCTCAGTTCATCAGAACATTACCTAACACAATGATTCTTTCTGGATTCCAGTTTTATGAAAGTAAATGTAAAAGTAAAAGATAGAAAGTAATTTTGTAGGATAGAGATAATACATGCAGAGATCAGTGAAAACCTTAAGTCTTCTCTCAAATCTTTTTGAATCTCAGGTCTATACAATTCATTCATTTTTCTTCAGCAAATATCTATTGAACATTTTACTGTATACTAGGAAAAATTTCAAGTGACAATCAATTTCAAAGATTTTCATCAATAAGGGAATAGGAGATAGAAATGGATTTATTATCAAATCTTAGCTAATCAAATAATTATATTATAAGTACTTCTTTCCTCTCCCAGCTCTATCATTCTTTAATCTTTTCGTGAGATCCAAGATTTTTTTGTTCGAATAACAGTATGAATCAAGGGGCACTAGATTAAGCAAAAAACTTTAGTCTGTGGCCAAAATACATAAATTAAAGACTACAGAAAATAAGGAAGAAAAAATTTGCTATAAGGCAGATCTTCACATCATGAAAGTAATAACACCTCTATGAGGCTGTGTAAATTTAAACCCCAACCTTGCTATTGCCTCCAGAAACTACTTCCAGTAGAAATTTTATAGGCATTTAAAAGTCTCATGGGTGAGTACCTGAAAAATTTCACAATTGGGAAAAAACATACGTGTTTCAACGTTTTTTACCTTGCTTTGGTGTTAGCTTATAAAAACTTATAGGTGTATATTGGACTCATTAAATCAGGGGACTCATAAGTACTGGCTCGATCAAGGCAGGGTGCTGACAGGCATTATACATTATGCAAGCTTCCCGCCATCGTTCTGCCAATGTGCTTCTATTTTAATCTAAAACATCCCAAGCTTGTCAAATTCTAGGCCTCCCTGGAACACAAAACCAATCATGCCCCTCATGTAGAGGATCTCTGATGTGGACAAATTTCTACTGGAGACTGTAAGGAAACTTCAATCACATTTTCATATGTTACTTCAAATCAATTCAAAATCTTCACTTCAAAGCTACTATAACAGTGATCCCAGGAAAAGGAGGTAGAGGAAGAGGCCAGAGAAAGCTGTCTTGACAGTTGTCAAACACCAGATTTATTCACCACTGAACAAAGCCAGTGAATATTAATGACCCTGCAAAAGATATTTCTTCTATGAACCCATTGTGGTTATAAAGATATTCTTTTTTTAATTATAAGAATCTGCCACTACTTTCAAGATTATATTGAAACTGAATACAAGAATATACTTTCAAATCTCTAAATCATATAAAGGGGCCATGGAGAGGATTTGCATAAAATAGTTTGCAATTTTATGTTGACAAACTGGCATGTCAAGAAAATTAGCATCTTTGCAGTAAGATGGTGGACAGATGCACAGAAGAATATCTCTGTTCTACAAGCTCAGTAGGGCTGAGCCTCTTTTTCAAAGCTAATACGTCAAAGAAGAGAGAGATAAGAATTGGAAATCTGATGAAAAGCAGCCAGGCAGGAAGCACAAAGGGAAGCATATTAAATTGTGGTTGAAAATGATATGGGTAAACTTTATTCTGAAACATGTGTGGATTTGGAAGCAAGACACCCTGGAAGAATGATCATGAGCCATAAATATGGGGTTTGGGGCAACCTAGTGTGTGTGGGGTGGTGAATTCCTCATGATGTGAGGATGTGAGCCCTTTCTAAACCTGGTGAGAAGAATCTAGGGGAAGTGCAGAAGAGCTGTGAGTTCAGCAAAGAACCCTACAGAATAATAAGTGAAAAAAGTAATGAAGCATTTCGTTCAATGAAAATCAAAACCATCAAAAATGAAATTACTTTGATTAAAATCTAAAAGAGGTTCAAAGAGTATTTAATATTCATTATATCTGGAAATCTACTCATCCATGCACTGTTTATTTGTGCTTTTTATTAATTAAGTCAGCGTCTACATTAGGAAGCCTAAATAATACATAAGGTCATAGACATGTATGTAAAATATTGAATGTAAACAAGAGCTACATTCACAAAATAGGAGCCAACAGGCACTTTAGACTTCTTCAGTGTCAGTTTAGACATCTTCAATGGCCATATCAATAACTCTAGAGAGTACAATTCCCCAAAATCTGACATTCTTACTAATAAATGAGGAATATATAGTCTAGACCTTCTTTCTCATGTGTAAGGGTAGAGTTGACTAGAGGGCTAAATTTAAAATCTGCCCACGTGAGTATCAATTAATGGGTTTTCACCAAACAACATGGTTGACATACATCAGTTGATTTATCACAAATTTAGCCAACAGGATGCAACCCAATGTCACTGAATGCTCAGTGACAAAGTGGGAAGAAAGAGAATATTATAAAAGGGGAATAGAATCTCTCAACTTCATATAGCTCAAGTAACAACTCAAAATTATACTCTTTAGAGATGCATATACATCTAAAGTAAATACATAATTGGACTAGGCAAAGGTTTCTTAAATACAGCATCAAAAACAAGCTTTGTTAAAAATTAAATTAAAAAATAAGGTAGGATCCACCAAAATATTTTTGAAAAGAAAAAATTTGATTTTCAAAAAACAATGTTAAAAGAATGTCATGAAAAGCTACAGGTTGGGAGAAAATATTGATTAACCATATAGCTGACAAAATACCTGCACTTAGGATCTATAAAGACTCTTAAAAGAACTCAATAAACAACATAATCCAAATTGAATGGGTAACATATATGAACAAATATTGTACCAATTATGGAAAATAAGCACCTGAAAAAGCATTCAATATATTAGTTAAGGAGATATAAATTAAGACTACCATGAGATATAACTATGTATTGATTAGAATGTCTAAAATTAGAAAGACTAATCATCCAAGCATATGGATGAAGTGAAACTCTCAAACATTACTAGCTCACCTTGGAAGATAGGTTGATAATTTCTTAAAATAAACATACATTTACCACATTATCTAGTCATTCTCCTTCCCAAGTACTTACCAAGAGAACAAAAATATTTATCCATACAAATATTTGTACATAAATATTTAAAACAACATTGTTTTAATAACCAAAAGATGTTCAAATTTCTATTGACAAGTGAATTCATAAAGGAATTGTGTCTATACACACAAGAGTCTATTACTCAACAATAAGGAGTGAACCATTAACAGATTACACCATGGAGGAACTGAAAAATAATTTTAGAAAGAGAAAGAAGCCAAACAAGAATTTTTGTTGAGTGTTCTATTTTTATAAAATTCTAGAAAATGCAAAATCATTCAAAAATTACTGCGTATGAATCAGAAGTGGCCTGAGGATGTTGGGAGTGGGGAGTAAGGACATAGTGTAGGTATGAAGGGACAATAGGAGGGAAGAGATCACAAAAGAGCACAAGAAAACTGTCAAAGTAATAAGTATGTTCATTGCTTTGAATGTTTCACTGTTTATTATACATTTGCCAGAATTTCTAAAATGTGTATGTTAAAAATATGTCATTTACTATGTGTTTTTGCTACAATTAAACTGAAAAACACAGAATCCAGTAGAAAAGTACAAATGAAAAATAGTATTGGCCTAATATCAGATAACAATGCACTAATACAATTGGCCTAATAGCAGATAACAATGCACTAATACATTATCTCTACAAAGTTATAGTTAGGACAGCAACATGATACTGTAGTGTAAAAGCTGGCAAATAATTTTTCAATTATAACTGCCCCGGTCTTATCCTTATTCAAGTACAGATATTAGTCTGGAGTCTATATTTGAAAAACAATATAATGAAATTTAACACAAAATTGATTCATTGCATATGTAACTGACTTGACTAAACAATATAAGCATTAAATCATTTTAATTTTCTATATAATAGCTAATCACTTTACCCTCTCAAAATTCCCTGTCTTCTTTTGTTAGTAAAAATATTAGCTTGGGGCCATAATTTCTTCACATATGTCTGGTAATTTAAATTTTTCTGTTTTTGTAAAACTATTTTTTGTTTGCTTCTAATTGAACTATTGATCCAACCTGCCAGGGCTTGAAAGTGAGGACTGGTCTGTCCTCCCGTACTTCCTGTGCTCCTATACTTTGTTCTTCCTGTTTTACTCCTGGGATGTGCTTCAGTAGCAAGCGCATAAGTGGTTATAAGTCATACGTAACAAATCCTTGGTCTTTTTCTGTCCTTGGTTGCAGCTTTCCTCCCCATGATAACTATCCAAATACTGCCTCTGTCTCATGGGCATATATTTATTTTTCTATAGAAAACATTCAGGAACCTCTCCCTGCATCAAACTTGCAATATCAAATCCAGTATGGATATGGGGCTCTATCTCTCCCTCCCCACCTCCCTCCAACAAAATGAGTGGCCCAGTCCATACCTTTTTTTTTTTTTTACTTTAATACCCTCACCTAAATAAACCTTACTCTCGGATGCTCTTGGCCCCAACTGCAGGTCTTCCCATGACTCCAGGAAACCCCCTATATTTCCTCATAAAGTCAAACTGTAGAAATACAAACTCCCAGAGCCCCTTCTCTGCCCTTTGTGTCTTGCTCCTTGCCTGTGCAGGCAGTGGCACACATGCTGATGGGCTTGGGTTTGGGAGTGCAGCAAAAAGAGAATAGACTATCATCTGTTCCTACCTGTTCAGAAAAAAACAGTCCAGACATCTTAATCTTGGAGAACAGTAAAAAACACATTATACACTCTCTCTCAAAAGAGGAGGAAAATACCATAAACACACAACTGCATTTTCCCCAAATCAACTACTTCTTCCAGTAACATTCTTACACCCTTTATTGATAAATGTCTCAAAATTCTCGAGTCCTTTCCCAGGGCTTGGGGTGGAGGAGATTCATTTTAAGAAGCAAGGACTCTGTGAACATGGGCCTAGAGAATTCAGTAATTTTCCCATCAAGAAAGACACTTTCATAACCTATGAGCTGCTGTTCAATGGCCTCCAGGTAGATTTCTACCAGTCCCTATATATGTATAGTTTATTTTCTCAATTTCTCCTCCAGATGCCACCACACCCAGCATTGTTATATGTGGTTACTGGAGATCGAACCCAGGCCCTTGCACTTGCAAGGCAGGTGCCAGAACCACTGAAATAAATCCCTGGCCCAGATAACTTAGCAATTTTGCAAGGTCTTGTCTCAATGTAAAAAGGATTGGAGTTGTAGCTTAGTGTGAAAGACCTGACTTCAATTCTCAATACTGCTAAAAATAAAAAAAGTATAAACACAACTTTGTAATTGAGGTGACATCTATCAACATACAATCAACCATTTTAAAGTTTACATTTAAGCAAAGTCACAATGTTATTCAACTACCACCTTCTCTATTTTTAAAACTTTTCATTGTCTCAAATGAACACCCTATTACCTACTCATTCCTCGTTCTCCTTTCCCATCCTCCACCTCCCATGTAGCTGCTAATTTTTTTTTAAGGTTTTTTGAGACAGGGTCTTGCTTTTGTGGTTCAGGCTTGCCCTGAGCTCAGTCTCAAACTCACATCACAGCAATCCTCCTACCTCTGCCTCCCGAGTGCTGGAATTACAGGTGTGAGCCACCACGCCCGGTACTGTGGTGTGTGGCACTGGTTGCTGCTGGGTGTGAGTCTCCATGCCCAACATCGTATGTGGTAATCAGGGATTGAACCTGGGTCCTTGCACTTGCAAGACAGGCCCTGGAACCACTGAGATAAATCCCCGGCCCTGCTAATTTTTTTTTAAACCTATAGATTTGCCTGGGTTTATCACATTAAAAGAATAACATAACATGTTACCTTCTGTGTCTTTGACATAATGTTTTCATAATTATTAGTGTCATCTTTCCAAGGTTCATCCAAATTATATATATGGTATTAATACTTCATTCCTTTTTAAATGGCTAAAAAATTTACTACATTTCATATATGTACTACATGTTGTTTATCCACATAACTATTAACTTATACTTGAGTTATTTCTACCTTTTGGCTTTTATGTATAATACCACTATGAACACTTGTATACAAGATTTTGAGGTAAGGACGCCATTTATTGATATCTGCAAAGGAAAAGGAATGACATTCTTAAAGTAGCAACTCAGCACCCATGCTTCTGCATGTTGTACAGTGTCCAGGAGTGCAAGCTTGGAAGATAACCCATATTCAGTAAAGGAGGAGACCTGAATGTTTTCTTAGCCACATATTAAACTGGGACCCAAGGGGCTGACATTGGCACTTGAATGTACTTATTGAAAGTCCACTGGCTCATAAACCAAGGGAGATAAAATTTACTGACCACATTTCTTCCAAGAAATAAAGAAATGTTGTGAGTAATTTAAGAGATGATTAAACAAGGATATAGGCAATGATTGATGAATTAACATCACTAAAAAATGAGCTCTTCTGATCATGTGCCCAGAGCAGACGTGGAGTGGGGGTGGAAAGAGGAATTCAGAACAATTGTCTATTTCTCCACGAATTTTTTTTTAAAGCACTGCACAGCTGCAACAATTGTGTGAGCATTTTGGGACTGTCAACCCCTCATTTAACTTTGTGAAGAATTCTTCTGAGGTAAAATTTATTGATTTCAGCTGGAGAATCCATCCCACCCCACTAGCACAAAGCCACATGCCCACCGAGGACTGCCTCTCTTCTCCTGCCCTGAAGTGATCAGAAAGCAAGAGTCCACCCAGGGAAAACACATGGAGCCAATTTGTGCCTAAAGTTAGTCCGCAACTTTCCACCATCTACAAGAGATAAGATGGGGAGAGCAACATTGCAAAGTAAGAGCAGGCCAGTGAAGCTCACCTAAGGGCAAATGTTCCTCTGCAGAATCTCTTTTAGTTTGGGCCAGGTCTTAATTTTCTAAATGCTCACTAGAAAAACATGTTCAGATTTTCCTTTTGAAAAGTTTCTAGATCTTCAGTGATTCTAATGTATACTATATTGATGTGTGCGATGTAGAAATATTATTGGCACCAAGTAAATAAAGAATTGTAAGAAAAGGAGTGGGGTGAGGGTTGCAGGGAAGGAAGCGGACATCTGCTCCTGCTCATAGCATTCAGTTTGGCCCACCTCGAAGGACCCCCCACTTCTGCTGGATCCTGACACTCTGATGTTCACAAAGCCGCTCAGTTCTCCTCCGAGTCACCACGTTGACACTGGGATCCAAACAAATGTGGAGAACAACGCGGAGGTCCTCCTCCAGACACATGCTGTGAGCAGAGCCAGCCATCACCTCTGTTCTCTTTGCTCAGAAACCAAATGTAAGCCCTTGCCAATTCCCTGCCTTTGAGGAAAAGCCTTAAGGAACACTACTGCTGGGTAATACTTCCCATGTTGGAGATGAACTATCCAGGCCATCATGAGGGAAAATTCTTAAAGATAAATGAATCCAGCCAAGCCATCTTCCCTTTAGGAGCAGTGAGACTACCATTAAAATGCACTCAAAATGAACAAGTCAATAGAGATTCTCAAGGGGGGAAAAACTGCATAGATATGTCTTGGTGGAGAGATTAATTAGTCAGTTGTGTCCAGTAATTCAAGGGGACCTCAAGATAAACACATTTTGCAATTTTAATATACTTCTTGAGAGTATTCTCACTGAGATACCAAAAAAAAAACAGAGGTGCCCAGGAGTTCTTGACTTTTTATTTTTGTGATTAAAAACATAATAAAATGTATCATCTTAATCATGTTAAATGTACAGTGCAACAGGAGTAGCTATGTACACAGTGTTGTACAATGGAACTCCAGGAATTATCAGTCCTGCAGCATGAAACTCTCTACCATTTGAATAACAACTACCTTTCCCTCTCCCACTAGACTCTGCGAACTGCATGGGAAATCTAAAAGTTAAGGATTTCTAACTTTTAAAACTGGAAAGAACTAAAAAAAAAAAAATTAAAGCCAAACTTCCCCTTTCAGGTGGATAAACTGAGACATAGAATATTTAAGGGACCAGCCTAAGGGGGCGGATGAGCAGGGTAGCCAGGACTCGGGTTTCTGTCTTCAGTAGAGCCTCATGTCAGTGATATCATTATGGTTTTAGTTGGTGCTCACCATCCAGATGCTCATTTCCATACCCAAAAGGCAATTTCATAGTAACTAATTTTACAAACATCAAACTACAATTCCAGAAATACTTTATGAATTGATAAAGACAAAGAAAAATGATCCCACCACACAATCTTTCTTGGTCTGCTTAGAGTTAACAATATTAAGTTCCCATGGGTAATCTGGAATAAGCTATGTTTGAAGAGGGAGAGTATTAGGCTATGTAATTGAAAACTCTGAAGAGAGGTCAAGTACATTCAGAAGGAGAATGAGGGTTTTTCACTTACCATCAAGTCAAAGTAAGTACAAGACTTAGCAAGAAAAGAATGTGCTGATCACAGGGTGTTTAAACACAGCAATGAATGACCCAATCATGCTGTGAAATCACCTTTCCTGAAGGTTATTTTAATTTATCTCTGGATTTTCATCAATGCGACATCACTGAGGGAGCTTTGGCATTTCCTTTCTAGCCTTTCATGACTCTCAACAACCAGGATTTCAGAGGTCATCCCAGGGGTTCAGAGATGGGCTGAAAAAAATATGTCAAGAGGACCATCTGCAACCCACTGAGAGCTTTATCTTTTGGGCAGCAGAACAGAGATTCTGACAATATTCCGTATTAGGTTTCACTTTTTCTCAGAATTCTCAACGTCTACAGAGGTGACATCCAGATGAGTCAACAAAATGAAGCATAAAGCTGGGACAGTAGGAAAGCTGAACTTGTTTTTATAAAATCTCAAGCTGGAGTAAGCTCCAGAGCCAGAGTGAGCCTCCAGTCCTGTGCGCACAGTAAATGTCTGTGGAACTGAGGAGCCACAGAGTCATCCCCACCGCTACCAGTAGCAGCAATAAAATTCATGCTTAGCTTAGCTCTCTAGAGTTGAGATCCACCTTTGGTTTTATGCCTTTGGACAAGTCATCAACCCTCTCCATGCCTCAGTTTTCTTATGTATGAAAGTGGAAAGAGCAACCTCCAGGGTTCAAGTGAAGACATCAGTTAATATATCTGAGTCCCTCGGCACAGGGCTGTGCCGGCGATGAATACCCACTCAAAATCTGCTAGGAATTATTATGACTAGCCCACTCCACCATAGATACCTAGGTCTCTGCACTCACTCTTCGAATCATGCTCCCCTCTTCTTTCTTCCCTTCACACCTTTGCTTTCTCCCTTCTTTTTCTTTATCACCTACCTGTCCTCTCACTGATTCCCAAGGGCAAGATCTACATCCTATTTGATGATCTGAGAGACACTCAAAGGAACTCTATTGTAAAAGTTCCTCTAAAATATTATCATTAGACATTCAGTTCTCTGAATAATCATCCTTTTTAACATAAAATGCTTGGCTTCAAAGTATTATCCAATTCCTGGTCATTCTGGCACTCGCTCATGCATTATATCTTTCTGAAACTGTCTTGTTCACTCATTGTGTAGTACTGTCCTCCTCCCCAAGCTCTGAACAAGCATTGTTTACTGCGTCATCTCCAGCCTCTAGCATATAGTTGGTGCTCAATAAATATTTGTTGAATGAATATAGTCTAGCATATAGTTGGTGCTCAATAAATATTTGTTGAATGAATCACTGAACCAATTATGGTCACCCACTTTCCAGTGCTCTGAATCAATGTTCCATCACTACCTACTGTGTTTCCCCAGCTCACTCCCACCAGTACTCCGGAGCATTCTGTCTACAATGAGACCTTCTCTGGCCCATCCAGCTGAGTCTGTGTTCCTCCTGTCAGCTCCCTAGCTTAGAATTCCAGAAAATCACACATACTGACAAAGTGCTCCATATTACGAGCCCTAGAGTTTTCAATATAAAGTTGATACTAGAGTAGATAATAACAAAACTGAGCTCTGACAGGACTGTCGGGCACAACGGTGGATGCAATGTCTGCTATATACAATCATCGCCCCATGCCCCTCCCTTGTCCTGAAGAATTGTAAATGGTTCTATGTTAGGTCTTGAGGAAAATATCAGAAGAGTCACATAATATCAAATCCATGAACATCAAAACAGCAGTCCTCTACCTTTTTGGTGCCAGGGACTGGTTTTCTATAATACAATTTTTCTACAATCAGAGGAAGCTGAGGGTAGATGAATTGTATCTAGATTATATTCCCATAAAGAACACACAACTGAGAGACCTCAAATGCACAGTTTACTGCAGAGTTTATGCTTACATGAAATCTAACAACAGCTCTTCCCTTGCAGGAAGTGGAGCTCAAGCAGGAACGAGCAGAATAGGGGAGAGTCCACTAGCTCACTCCACTGCTCAACTCCTGCTGTGCAGCCCAGGTCCTAACACGCCTTAGACTGACCATCTATGGCCAAGGTTGAGGATGCTCTGCATTGAAGATCTGGTTGTATCACTGTCAGTTTCTTGATAAGAACTCTCAAAATAGAAACTTCCCCCTCACTATTTCCCCATACATGGCCCAGGGAAAGTATTAATATCACTACTATGTACATGAACTAACCAAATGCCTGGGAATTTTGTCACTTTAATTACTTTGGGCCATTAATCTTTGTTGTATTTTTGTTTTCTAAATCATATTTTGAAGTGTTCTGGTGATAAGCTTGCTCCACCTCAAGAGAGCAATATGCGATCAATGAAGATCTCTTTTTACTTATTCCTGCTCCAAGTCAAAATGACAAAGTATGAGACCTAAAATTCTCAAATAACACAGGCTTAGAATAGAATTCCTCACACTTCAGTGGGCTCAACTCTGACTCCAAGTCCAGAGGCAGATGTTGAGAAAGGATCACCCACACATTTGGGTAAAACCATTGTCCTGCATTCCACAGCAACTGTGCTCTCTGGATTTACTTACTGAGACTTAAAAAGCTCTGAACATGTAACACAGCGAGTGACAAGCACAAGCCAACATCAACATACTCAGCCAGCACAAGTATAGAAAGGAATTGGAATCTGGTTCTGCACTAGCTCCCTGCCCCACCCCCATCCCAGCAATAATCTGGTAGCATGGAGCCTACTTCTCAAGTCAGGCTGTAGAACATTCTGAGAACCCCTTCTGTGGGAATATGCCCTCAGCTGCCCAGGGGAATAGGCAGTAAACTAGTGTAAGACCAACATACCCAGTTTTATTTCTAGACTATAGAGTCAAAACAGGAATCATCCAAAGTTGACAGATTTTTCTCAACTATTCTGTAACAGTGATTTATATACCTTATAATTTAATATTGCCTCCAAATGTATAAAAGAAGAAACTATACCAGCTTAAGTCATTTACTATTGATGACAAAATAATTTAGAGTTGTTTTATCAGTTCCAGACAGGGACCTCACCCTGATATACATGTATATAGATATAGATATATAGATATAGATATAGATATATTCTCATTTAAAATAGTCTTTTGCTCAAAAAGAAAAGACACTGGAATCATTTAGGGACAAATTTAGACATGCTGGACAACAAAATATGCAGATAGTTGCTTGGTATGCAATTAAAATACCATTGATGGAAACAATTGGTTCTGGCAGTGGTAGAAGGAAACAGGATTTTCCTTTCAGAAAACCAACTCTAAATGTCAGCCTCACTCAGGAGAGAGGGATGCAGGTTTTACCATGGCCCCAGAGAAAGAGTCCACCTGACATTCACCGCCTGACCAGCCACTGACTGGCCATACTGAGGGGAGTCAGGGTGCTGGTGGAGATGAGGAAAGCTATCTAGGAGAGGGATAAAAATGATAAAGATCATATATACATAAATTCTCCAAGACAAATGCAATTATTATGAACAACAAACACATACTCATAAAGATAATTTTAGACAGGAATACTCCTGGATTGGAAGCAGAGCTACAGACCGTTCACCCTCTGTGTTCACAGACAAGGCCTAGTGAAGTTCCTCAGCTCTGCGTGCTCCACTGCTACTACCCTCAGGAAAAACTTGGAGGAGCTGACCTTGGATCTGAAACCTTAAGTGCTCTTCCTCAGTGTCCTAGAGAAGATATATTTTAGGAGAAAATGAGGTATAAGTCACCAAATGTATATAACATCTCTAAGATCTCTGGTACAGTTCCTAAGAATACACCTGCCCTCTTCACTGTACTCTGAAATTTTTATTTAAATTTCTTATTTAACCACAACAGAAAACCCACTGTGTTCAGTAAGACAAATTTCTTTTATTCTGTGCATGTATGTGGTGCACCCTGGGGACAGGACCCAGTCTCATGTGTGCTAGACAAGGGCTCTGCCACTGAGCTACACCCCAGCCACTAGTCTGAATCTTTAAGATAAAGCCTCACCAGGTACAGAGACACATGCCTGCAATCCCAGGCATGCAGGAGACTGAAGCAGGAGAACCTCTAGTTCAAGGCCAGCCTAAGCAACTTGGTTAGACTCTGCCTCAAAATGCAGGTGAAGTTCAATAGTAAAGCACCCCCAAAGTCTGCTCCCCATTACTACAAAATAGAACATAAAACTTTTAAAGTATAGCTATTATACTAAAATAATTCTATAATGTTAGCAAATATCCTGTCATTCGTCAAACTCACTTTTCTCACATTTTTATTATTTGTTCAAACCAAGGTTCAAGTACTACAGTTAATATGGTTCATATCTCAAGCTGTCCTGCCCTCTGTTCTTTTCCCACATCCATGTAAACTGTTGTTAAGGAAAACAGGCTTTTTCCTGGCTCATCTCTCATATTCTAAATTTTGCTGATTGTATCTGACGGTGTCACTTAACTTTTCCCTCTTCCTCTGGTTTTCCTGTAAACCCTTAGGTCTAATGCCTGGCACTCAGCTTTGATATTTGCAAAGAATGCCTCAGGAGTATTAAATACCAGCCATCAGGAGGAACTTGATATTTGGTTGTCTTTCTGTTTTCTAAAGCTCACAAACATTATAGATTATTCTGAATTGTTTCATTAATGGTTGCAAATTGGTGATCCTTTTATTCTTTATTATTTCTTTCTTTACCGTCAACTCTTCTTTAGAAAGAAATATTCCCTCATTAATCATTTAATAATCCTACAGTTGTCAGAACATGAAATAATTGATCTTTCCCTTTATCATTTTTCAAAATAATGTCTATGGTCCTTATCATCTTTTAATATTTAAGTGTCTGCTTTTAATATTTAAGTATGTCTATGAAGGTAAATTTTAAAGTATTTTGTTATTTCAATTATTTATTTTCACCATACTCTGAATTTTTTTTTTTTTTTTTAGGTTTTTTTGAGACAGGGTCTCGCTTTGTGGTTCAGGCTGGCCCTGAGCTCAGCCTAAAACTCACATCACAACAATTCTCCTGCCTCTGCCTCCCGAGTGCTGGGATTATAGACATGAGCCACCTTGCTCAGCACTGTGGTATGTGCTACTGATTGTTGCTGGGTGTGAGTCTCCACACCCAGTATTGTATGTAGTTACCAGGGATCAAGCCCCAGTCCTTGTGCTTGCAAAACAGGTGCCAGAACTGAGCTAAATCCCGGCACCCTGTTTATTATTTATTGATGCTCAGATTGCCTCATTATTCCCAGGATGAGTTCCCTCAAGTTGACAATGATCTTTTGTCTTGTTCTTGTATATTTAATGATTTCTTTATGTTCTGTTATAAACAGATGTTTTGGGCTAATTGTATATTTTCCAGCACTGACTAGGAGTCAGGGGGTTCTACAAAGAGTCCTGGTTCCTTCGTCAGGAAACACTGTTTAGAATCCATGGTTGGTTGTTAGAAGTGTTGAGTACTACTGGATTGGTCATTTTTTTCCCAGGGTTTTCAGTCAACAAAACCCAAAAACATTTTTAAAATAAAACACACATGAATTTGGATGGGTATTTTCAGTTTAAATGTAGAATAAGGTTTTTCTCAACTTCTTTGATTTTATATTTATACCTCTTTTCTCTCATTCTAAAATTTTGTGTGACCACAAATATTTGTTATGTTCCCTCTAAAACACCTGCATAGTTCCAGAATAACCACACCATTATTCTTGCTAATAAATAGAATAACCTATTTAGGTTTTGTACAATCTATTTGTCCTTAGCAAATATATACTAGGAATGTGTTTTAAACTTTGAGGTAAAGTCCCTTGGAATAGATCTTTTGTGGTTATGTCACTATCATTGTTTATATCAAAGTGTGCTCCAAAAGCCTCATGTGCAGAGGTGGGGTTTTGGATGAGGGGATTATGGCTGCAGGAGGTGGGATCTGGACCGACAAGACACGTTGCAGTAGTCATGACCTGAAGATTCAAAACTCCCTCTGTGTACCTCCTTCTCTCGGCTTTCTTGCTCCCATGAGGTAAGCAGTTTCCTCTCCTCCAGGCCCTTCTGCTGAGCTACGTCTGCTTGACAGCCTGCTGACCGTGGGCTGAAACCTCTACAAAACATAAATGAAAATCACCCTCTCCACCTTTAAGTCGCAAGTACTGAGCATGATGTCTCAGGAATGAGAAAAGTGACCAAAAGTCACCACCTTAACACCTTAACACTTAGATTTATTTGATTTCTGTTTGCTATTTTACAGATTTGTTTTAAAATGTTTAATTTTGTAACTATGTAAGCATGGTTCCAATGTCAACCTGGATATAATTTAGGTGATTTTTTAATTTGTTGAGAATTCTTCTTATTTAATAATAGGCTTTATATTTCATATAGTCTTATTTATGAAATATATAATGTATATTTCAGCTTTTGAGTAGTCTTCTCATCATTTGAATTCATATTCTATACAGTGGCATCACTATAGATATATTCCCTTTTATCATATTTCTCATTCTTGCTTTTTTTATTAAACAACATGCCCCGGAGATTACTTCATGAAGCATATAGACATAGTCTTTAAATCTGTGTAGTTAAATATTACTTTTGCTTTATTTATAACTACATTGTACTCCATTGGGTGGCTATACCAAAATTTAATTGGCCAGCCCTTTGTTGATTGAAGCAGCTGATTTTCACTTTTTAAACTTGAAATATTATTTTAATAAATTGTACTTATCTTTGTCTTTGGGATACATTATTGTCTCTGGTTCTGAGACATAAGATTGCTTGATCAATGCAAAAGATCAATGTAATTTTTCTAGATATCATCAAAATTCTGTAATAGTTTGAATGCCAACCACTAATGCCTAATTATTTATTTCTCCAAAAGTTTAATCGTGTATTGACATCAAGTTTTTCAATTTTTGCTGATGTTATAGTAAAGAAGTTGTGCTTTAGTACTGTTTTAAGTTATATCTTTCTTCCTATGAATAAGACTGGCCTCTTTCACAGTTCTAAAGGATATTTGAATTTCTGTCGGTGTAAGCTGTGAAAATCTCATTTATTTTTCTATGTAGCTGTCTGTCTTTCGATATTTAAAAGCCCTTTAAGTAACAGACTATCATACCTGTAATCTCAGCACTCTGGGAAGCTGAGGCAGGACTGTAAGTATGAGACCAGCCTGGGCAATTTAACAACTTAGACCGTATCAAAAATTTTTTTAAAAAATAAACAAATGGCTGAGGATGTAGCTCAGTGTAAAGGTCTTAGGTTCAACCACCAGTACTTTAAAACAAATAGGATTTCAATCCTTTATTGCCAAAAAAAATTGGAAGCATTTTTCAGACTTGACAGTTTACTTTATTTGGAGGACATAAAATGATGTTTGTTTATGTGTTTATCAACTCAGTGTATTTTAAAACATAGGAAAATTGTTTCTCAAGCCCATATATGTTCTCATTTGACAGTTTCACTTTATATTTAATCTTTAACAGAGTTAGATTTCATTCTGATGTATAATATCATTTTCCACATCATTATCCTGTTATACTAACACCACTCATTTTAAAGTCTGTTTTATATTTCAGTCAAAAAGCCAAAATCTGAATCTAATCATAAGGAAACATAACAGAAACCAAACATCGAAGGTCATTCTCTAAATTAATGGCCTGTATTCGATTTTAATAGTCTTACTTTTCAAAGCAATTTTATACTCACAGCAAGATTGAGAAGGAACAGAGATTTTCCATACATATCATGCTCCAAGACATACACAGCCCCCACCCAGCACTGCCCCACCAGAGTGATACACTTTCTACCATTAACAAACTTATACGACTCAATGGCCCTAGATAGTCTCACTGCAGCACAAGCTGGAACATGTGCTATTACTAAAACAGAATGTTGTGTATACATTCCTGACAAATCTGCAAATGTATCTTCTGCATTACAAGACTTACATTCACAAATTAGTGTGCTGTCAGACTCTGTCTTAAGCTGCAGTGACTTGCTGATGTCCCGATTCTCTGGAATAACCTGCTGGAAAAACCTTTTCAAACTATGAAATTATGTGTAAGAATTCTTTAATGTTGCCTGATCAGCTTTTGTTATGAGCTGATGTCTCTTATAGTCTTACCTTCCTTTTCAGACTATCAAGAAGATGTGGTTCTTTGAATAGCAGAAGCAGATATTCCAGTGGCTCCTTTAGTTAGTCAGGAAGAGATTTCCAGGCCTTAGCTAAGCAGGGGCAATACTCTCCTCCACCTGAAGCAGCTATAAAAAGATGGGCATTTTATCCTTTAAGAATAAAGGACTAAAGTCTCAGAAGGGAAAAAAGTACAATAAAAGAAGCAAAAGTACATAGAAAAGAGACAAGAAAAACCATAATTTAAAAGTTGTACTTGTAAGAAGACTACAATTCAGGATATAAAGCTACCCATTTATCTGTGCTGGTATTGCTTAGGTTTCTTTATATATCTTTTCTTCCAAGCGCACCATATTCAAAATCCCTCAAAGGTAACATAAGTCCACAAACTAGCTCAGTTAATAAATTAAAGAACAGGAGCCTGATTTTGAAATAAAAGGACAGATTGAGAGACTTTAAACAATGTTTTTAGGCAAAATATCTTAAATTATCCATCTTAAAAAACAGAATAGAGAAGTGGGAATTTAGCTCAGTGGTTCCTGTGCCTGTCTTGCAAGTGCAAGGATCCAGATTCGATCCTTGGCAACCACATACCATGCTGGACATGGAGACTCATGCCCAGCAGCAATCAGTAGCACATACCACAGTGCCAGGTGTGGTGGCTCATGCCTCTAATCCCAGCACTCGGGAGGCAGAGGCAGGAGGATTGCTGTGATGTGAGTTTGAGGCTGAGCTCAGGGCCAGCCTGAACTACAAAGCAAGACCCTGTCTCAAAAAACCTAAAAAAAAAAAAAAACAGAATAGATGTGGGGCCCAGAGATTTAGCTCAGTGATGCCAGCATCTGCCTTGCAAACACAAGGTACTGAGTTCTCCATCCCAGGAAACCACATACAACAATGCCAGGCACGGTGACTCATGTCGACCAGCAATCAGTACCACATACCACAATGCTGAGCATGGTGGCTCATGCCTGTAATCCCAGCACTCAGGAGACAGAAGCAGGAGGATTACTGTGAGTTTGAGGCTGGCCTGGGTTACATAGTGAGCTCAGGGTCATCCTGAACTACAAAGCCAGATCCTGTCTCAAGAAAGAATAGACTGCATCCATGCCTTTCAACTGTAAAATAAATATTATCTTTCTGTGTGCAGACCATTCTTGTTTCCTGTAATTCAAGACAAAGTTTCCTATAGATTCACAAACTCCATACATCCCCCCCCTCCTCAAGAAAAACATAAATATTTCCAGCTCCAGAAAATCATGTATTTCATTCTCTGAGAGTCTGAACTCCCTTGTGAGTATTCAAATTTTTTCTTCTAAGTACATTTTTATGCCTCTATATAAATAAACTGATGTTCATGTATCATTGTAACTCAAAGCCAATACTTAAAGATAACTCTATTTTGCATTTTATGGGTTTGGTCAAATATGTAAAAACAAGAATCCACCATGGAAGTATCATTTGTAGGAGAAATGACAGATATGGAATACATATTATATATTAAAGTGCTATATCAACATTAATTATCCAAAACTTGATAACTATATTGTAAATATATATCAGAATAGTCTCATTCTCAAAAAATATATACTGAAATATCACCATGTAAAAGGGCATAAGATATGTCCTCTCAAATGGTTCAACTCTGGAAGCTCAACTCTGGGAGCACATCCACAAGTTGGAGTCATTCATAATCCATCCTAGTGAGTCTCCTACACCCTTGACACAAACATACAGTGTATGTTGCTTTGTTTCCCAGCTGCACCCTCCAACAGCACCACTGCCTTTCCTCTTGCTACCTGACACCCTGGGTTTAAAATAAACCCTGCACTACTGTGCACTGTCAAGGCACAATAAGCACCCAGCAGCACAGCTGGGACAATGTCTGGCAGACACTTGAACTACATTTGTGATTTGTTGACTTCTATAAATGTCTGTAACATGAGGTCCACTTGCATGTGAAAGTTCACAACTAAATGTTTCTAGGTTGGAGATTTACTGTATACATAAGCTATGCAAAGAAGGGGAAAGAATGATAAATTAATTGTAACAGAATGTTAAAACTTGGCCAGTCTTTGTGAAGACTATATAAGAGAAAATTCTTTGTACTCTTCTTGCAAGTCTTTTTGAAAATTTGAAATTTCAGATTAACAAAATTTTTAAAGTTCTCTTTTCCTCCACTCAACTCAAATGATCCCTGTACCATATTCTCCAAACCCATTTTCTCTTCTTTTTCAAGACTTCCCTACATTGTCTTGCTTTTTTTCATAGAGTCTATGATAGCATTATTAGAATCCAAGTTATGTTCATAAGTTAACTTACAAAGGGTTGACTTCTTTGTAATAGCTAGTCTTTCCCCACCAAACAATGTGTATTTCCATTTGATCAAGCCCATTTTTTTTTTAGTTTTTCTGGATATTTTATAGTTTGGTCACGTGTTTTGACACTTCCTTGCTGTTTATTTCATTACTATAAATGCAGTATTCTGTTCCACTAAGTCTTTTAACAGGCTTCAGTATCCCTTTATTGTTTCCCAAAAGTAAAGTTTTGCAACTGTTTTATAATCATTCTAAAGTAGATATCTTCCATGGCCAACTGTGTTGTAAAATTATTAAAATAAAAACAAAATATACTGTAATTCACTTTAATTAAAAATTGCAACCACATGGTGTTGTTAGTACATAAGGATATAAAAACTCCAGACTCAAAAGGGCTAAACTAGTTAAAAGCAACACATGGTAGATGATAACTGAAATTTGCAGAAGGCTTATGCCTCCACATTAAAAAAAAGAAAGAATTAAAAAAATAATTCAGTCATGCTAAGTGTAAATAAATCTTTTAGTCTTATTAGTATCATCTACATACATGAAAAAATTATATGGGAACTAAATCTTTAATCATAAGAATCTGTCAAAGTTTATTCGGTCCTATTGAAGGCAGAAAGAACTGAAATGAAACAGAGTAGGTCTGAGGACTAAGAGGAGCCACCTTCCTCACTACGGGATTAGATGCCCCTTGGCCTCGTAAAATAAATCCCCCAAGATGTTCTTTCTCATGGCTCCGCCTTCACATTGACCAACCAGACTTTGGAAGGGGCAGCACTTGGTAGCTTTCAAATCTCCAGTTTTCATGGGGATGTTTCTTACAAAAAGCAAAGCAGACATTTTGTGGTGAGCACATCAGTCTGTAGTGAGACCACAGCGAACAAAGTCACAAGGCCTCAGAGCTGAGCACAAAGCTGGCACTGCCTGCCGGAGAGGCTCTAGGAGAAGCCCCTTCAAGTGTAACTTAGGCTACTTGAACTGAACATGAGCCATACCGGTTAACTAAGGGAGGTAAAAAACCATCAAATCAAATCATTGTGGTTTTATGTCTTCATAGATGTTGGAAAAGCCTAGATTGTTTTAATCCAGAGATGAGGAAATAGTTGGTTTTCCCAGACCTTTAAATGGACTCCTGAGAGAGAAGCTAGGTAGACTATTGACCAGAAGATTCCTTTGCATGTAAGATTCTCAGAAACACGAGTTAGAGGAAACCCGCACAGCAGTACAAGTTGGAGCCCAACATACTAGAGAGCCAAGGATCATGCTGCCAAGAAGGAGCCTTGATGGTAGGCACAGATTTTCAGAAGCTATTCCTATAAATGGCACTTGCATGGTGTAACGCTCTAAACCTGCACAATTAGGTGGTAGCTACTTTCCTCCAGTGGAGATTAGGTAGGATCAACAGGAGCTCTGCTTCAAAGTTACACTAATTTAAAATTATTCTCCAGAGCAGTCCTTCCAAATACCCGGGCTTTTTTTTTTTCCCCCCTATTCAAGGGAGGAAACTCAACAGGATTAAGGACTTTGACTGCCTGCCTAGAGTTTGACATTTTACATATCTAAGCAAATAGGTTTGTTACCCAAAATACTCCCAGACTAAAATTATTTTGAGAACAAAGTGGAAATCTACTGCCAACTTGCTTTTTACTGTTTGACTTCCACTGAAAATTTCATCTCCACTTTTTATTTGCCTAATATATTTCCCACTATATTTCTTCTCAAGATTCTTAAGGTCAAAAACTTTAAGAGCTAGATTACAATAAATGATCTTGAAATTATATTAAACCTATAAAACTTAAGTCTGGGTAAACCTACAGCTTTGCTAAAATAAATAAATGCTTTTCCTTGCAAATAATTTCCCTGCACATTCAGAGAGGGTCAAACCTTCGATTCTATTTATTGACACTGGATTTCATCTGTTCCCCAAATGTCTTTATTTTGCCAACAAGAAAGAAACATCAACTATTCTTCTGGGGCTTTATTGAGATACAGCAAGCATTATCAAAGGCAGTAAACAGATTTTTTTCATAGGACCCTATGTGTCCTCAAACTTGGAGACGTTATCTGTCTTCTTGTGTTCTCCTCTCCTTTCATGTACAATAAGAGAAACAGAACAACAGCAAGGAAGTAGCCTTAAGTTAATAAAACTGCTCCTTTTCTAATAGGTTCACTTTGCCAAAAAATGGGACACAGAAGGGACAGAAAGAGCCAATTTCTACTAGTAGCCTTGCCACTTGAAGGCTCAGGGTTCACTTTACTACCAAAGTGGACTTGAATGATGAGCCGACAACAAATCCTTTACTCTTTGGAATGGAGCCTAGTTCACAAATGTGTGCAAAGCGCTCTCGGCACCACCAACCCCCTCCCACTCTTCAAGCGCTGAGCTGTGAGACCTGCTAACCGGCTACACTGGGTATCAGACACCTGGGCAACCATTAGTTTGCACTGGGAATTTCCTAAACTATTGGAAAATAATTCATAATCATTTTGTTAAAATATTTATGTTTCTCATCCCAATAATTCAATAAAGATGATACATACATACCAAAGACTCCCCAAAGTCTTATGTACATTTCCCTTCTCCACCCTAAAATTAGTTGGACAGCTTGTGTTCTGAGTGATATGGATGAAAAATATCCCTCTCACACATGTAGACACACATATACACCATATAAATGCTCACATGCACTAAATTTTAAGAAGGGCTAAATTCTTTACATGACCATCAAGGAAACAGCAGTTTTCCAAACAGAAAAAAATAATGTGAGTGCAAAGCAAAGAAGTATGACATGGGAGCGTGGAAGTGTGAGAATCTTGAGACACTCAACAAAGAGATGTAAAGATACCTCGTAATTTAGAGAACTACAAATGATCCTCATCAAAATTTTATTAGTATGATGTCTACTCCTCCTCCAGATCTAATTTTAAAGTGGCACTTTCCTGGAAGACCTGTCTTCACTCTCAAGACTAGGCTGGGTCCCCCTGTTACACAATATGTTACATGTTTTCCCTTAAATTACTTATATACTATCAAATATGTAACATAAAAATTGTTAGGTATAGTTTTTTTTAAGTTGTCTTCTTTTCCCACTAAAGTGTAAGCTCTATGAAGTCAGTAAGCTGTCACTGCTGTATAATCAGCAATAATTAACAGACTGATGTTTATTCATTCACTGACTCGATAATTATTCAGTTCTCACAGTATGAGTGATGGTTTACGTAACGTACAGTCAAAAAATACTTGCTGAATAATGAACAAATGCAGAGATGAATGAAGTGTCACAGGAGGGCTCATTTCATTTCTAAACAACAAAGTCTAATGAGAACATTATTTCTGATTACAACTCTGCTAAAAAAGATTTCAAGTGTGGCCACTCAATAAGGAGAATTCAAAAGATTTAACTTTTGACAGAAATAATTTGGAGGAGAAATTATGATTGCTTATTGAATAATTAAGGTGTGGGTGGCCCATAAAATGAAATGTTATTACTAAAAACCACTCTTTGCAGGCTGGATCTAACCATATTCTACAAAAGCAAAGAAGTGGAATTTCTTACCTTCATTGAACTATGAATAATACTTCTGTCCTACTTCTACCCACAAACACATACATGCTACATTCCTGGATACTGGAACTCAGAGTACATTTCTCAGAAAATAAATATTATTATTCTTTCTAATATCTTCATTTTAGTTAAAGTTCAGAAACAAAAAGTAACTCTAAGTTACTGCCCTGGAAAAATAATGCCACTCGTCAACCATAAGCAGCAACATAATAAACGTTACAGGTTTGGCAAGCTCACATGTGTCCAGCAGTGTAAGACCCATGCTTGGGTATGTTTTCTTGGCATATTTGGTCTGCTTGAGCTAGATGGAGTGTAAAAAGAACTTACTTTAAGGATCCTAGAAACTTTACACTTAACTGAGTGGCTTTCAACAGTAGCAATGTTTTTTAAAGTTCCTGCAGTACCTTCTTACAGACAAATCACTCTTGCAAACAGCTTCTAAGAATCAGGACTCTTCTACTAACAGTACTATTTGGCTTGTAAAAGTTTCCTTAGCTTTAGTAATATTCACTCAATCTAGGCTCTGAGTTTCCTTCTTTTACCAAAATTGTTTATAATTATCTCTTTCCCCAGTCTCTTCCAAAATTATGATAAACATTTAGCTCAATGGCAATGTGCCTATCTTGTAAAGCACAAGGACTGGCCCAAGTTTGATCCTCAGTACCACCAAAAAAAAAAAAAAAAGAAGAAGAACAAACAAATGAAAAACTAATTAAAGGAAAAGTCTAAGTTAATAAGTTAGCATTCCCCAAGATGGTTGTAACAGCTGTTAAAGTTGAAATATCTCTAACCCACCTGAGTGCCCCTCTAATCTGGCAAAGAAATGGTCAATGGCTGGCATCCACCTCTGCACTGATTTGACTTACCAGTGCCCAATCTGTGCCTAAGCTGACTATAGATGACAGTATCTTTACTTTATATTCTGTAGCTATAAAGGAATGCCTAAATGGAGCAATCTATTATTAAAGGGGTTGATTTTGGCACGTAGTACTGAAGGCCTAGAAAGTTCAAACTCAGGCAGCCACAGCTGCTCATTTGCTGCGGAAGGCTGCACGCTGCTCCATTTGTGACAAAAGCGGAAGGGCAAGCAGGTGCATGCAAAGAGAGACAGGGACAAAGCTGCTTACCCACTTTCTAACAACCCATGCTCCCAGCGACTAATTCAGTCCCACTAACTACTCCAGACTAATTCAGTCCCACTAACTACTCCAGACATGAATCTCTTCATGAAGGATCCAGTCCCACTAACTGATGCTTCCATTAGGCCCCAACTCTCAATGCTGTTGCACTGAAGAACTAAGTCACAGCATGGATTTGGTGGTGACAAACCATATGCAAATGATATAGATAGATAAATGATAACTCTTGGGAAAAGGGAAACTACATTCATTTTCTTTTTCTTTTTCTTTTTTTTTTTTTTTAGGTTTTTTGAGACAGAGTCTTGCTTTTGTGGTTCAGGCTGGCTCTGAGCTCAGCCTCAAACTCACATCATAGCAATCCTCCTGCCCCTGCCTCCCGAGTGCTGGGATTATAGGCGTGAGCCACCACACCCGGCACTGTGGTATGTGGTACTGATTGCTGCTGGGCGTGAGTCTCCACGCCCAGTATATGTATGCAGTTACCAGGGATTGAACCTGGGTCCTTGCGCTTGCAAGACAGGCACCGGAACCACTGAGCTAACTCCCCGGCCCCCAATTCATTTTCTTTCTAGAAACTACATCTTCAGTTCCTTTCAACTTGTCACAGTTTTCTCTAGCTCCTGGAAAAATAGGTAAATTTCACAAGTAAAGAAACTAAGTTTCCATGGAGATCTCTTGGAACAAAAGTCTAGTATAATTATAAACCAAATTATAATTTTCTTTTTATTAGAACATATTTTCATGCTCCATAGTGGACATGTTCATTGGTGGGAGTTAGTACATGTACATATCACTTCTTAATCTTTATTATTTCCCTGTTAAATCAGAGAAAATCTAATAGATTTTGCTAGAAAGTTGAAAATTGATGATAGAAAAGAAGGTGAAACCTATGCTTCGGTCCAAGGTTTGCTGGGCCCTGTTGTGCATCTGTAAATCTCACTTTCTAGTGCTGGAAAGTTGCCCAACAGCTCATTTTCTGACACTGCCCTTTCCAGGGTATTCTCCTGTGCCATGCCAGGTCCACACCGCCATTCCTTAAAAATGTCTCTTTGCTCTGCTAAAAGTCCCCAAAATTCATCTTCCTATTTTTTTTTTAATCTGAATGCTCATAGTTTCCAAATGAGATAAGGTACAGGATAATACTTGAAAATCTGAGGCATTTGAGGCTAGGAGTTAGTCAATCAGTTTGATCCCAGGAAAGGGCATCCCAGTACTTGGGAGTTTCTGCTCAGTTCTTCAGGACCCACAGACTGACTGTTGGCATGGAGGTGACCGGCGGTTCGGTGAAGACTAACTTTAAGCGGGAGTGGGAGTGGAGCCAATGTGTCTGATGCAACACGCTCTGGGCTCTCATTGCTTGGTGATGTATGGGCGCTAGGAGGAGGAAGTGACATCATGTGGGAAGTGTGGAAGAGCAAGGAGAAGAGAACAGTGGAGGAAAGTAGTCCCTGGGCCAGCGTCACCCTAGAGGCTCCATCTGACCCTGGGGAAGGTCAGACTTTCTTCCTCTACTCAGGCAGGTGTAGCGCTGTCACAAATGATGGAGAACTTATTTACCCTTGCCTCAGCAAGGGAGGAAAATTTGCTGAATCGGCACACCTTTATGGAGGAACTAAAGCTCCATCTGCAAAATGAAAACAAAACACGCCAGAAATAAAGAGAATTTATATGTATACATATATATTTAAAAGTAAAGTAGTAAAAATAGTACAAGAGCAATTTGGGCATATAATATAATTTCCACGAGCAAAACAACACCGTTACTTTATAGCAAGAAGAGTCTAGCTTGTCCTCACTTTAGCAAAGAATATCGGTACGTTGCAATCACGGGTTAAAAAGCAGAATAGAGGGCCTCAGCACATTCTCTGACTAGGTCCCCATTTCTCGTGCTTCTGGCTCGTGTTCCTTTGTCCTCTTATATTACCCCTCTAGAAAATATCGGATTGTTCCAATCACTTCTGGATTCTTTGGTATGGGACAAGTCCCTTCCAGAAGTTGGTATGTGACCATCTTGCGTAGGTATAGCCTAAAAAGGGGTGGGTCAAGTTCCTTCTCAGAACACACAGCATATTCAAGGATCCCTGAGCACTTCCTACGGTGTTTTGCTCACTAACCATTTCCTTTTCCAATTTGTATGGGGCTGCAAGCTCTTTAACATAAATAACCTTACTAACCCTGTAGGGTAGACAGCACCAGCAACAGGACAGGGGTAAGTTCCTTCCCTGAATGACCCTTGGAGCAGCGAACACCAACAAAGTCTGTGGAGAGGGTGGTGTGAAGTACTTGGGTCCCATGAGTACACAGAGAAAGTTGTCCAGGGCCTCCCGGAGAGAACTGAGGGGGCGCTGTGGTGCCTCTGTGCGAGACTCTGGCCACCCCTCCGGCCTTGGTTCTCCCGGAAGCTAGTGAGCCTGGGAACATTATTGAGGGTCCTGCCCACCTACTCAGTCCAGGTCAAGGTGCTCCTGCGCTCCTTCTGTTTCCCATTCTCCTGGGAAACAGAGAGGTGGAAGGATATAAGACAAAAAGGCCCCCAACGTAGGCCCATTCTCAGTCATCTCTGGGGATGTCAGTCCAGAGACAGTAGCACGGCTCACGAGAGTCTGGGCACACACATCCCCTTCCACATCTGTGCCTCTCTCCTGATCGGAACTGGGAAAAAGTGCTCCCCACAGTGAAAATGACCTGTTCAGATGTGACCTCAAGAGTAACTTTTCCCCTCCACGTGGAGCAGCATATTGAAGTTTTTCATTATTTCCAAGTTTTTTTCTTACCACCTCTCAATCAAATATTAATGCCATAGATTTATTGTCTATCTGTTTATGTACGGTCTGCTTAGCTATGCCTCATACAATTTTTTAAAAAGTAAGATTTTTGCCCTCCCCCCCTCCCCGGATGGTTTTGATATTCTTACCCAACAGAGGTGAGGATGCAGATCCGGATCCTCTCACGCTTTCACCGTGACTCGGAGCCTAGTCCCACAAGCCTGTGGCCCATCTGAGGCCCAGCTCATGATCTATTGGAGCCAGAAGCACATGAACCCCTAGTGTCTGAGACATCTCATGGACACAGCAGAGACATATCCCATGGATTCCCAAATGCAGCCAGCTGCCGCTTGGCATGTGTCTCCAAACAGCATCCAACTTTGTTTTGCTGCTAAGTCACAGGGGACTGCTCAAATGCAATCTGCTACTGCACATTAATATATTTAAATATTTGGAGAGCTTCTTTGGGGCACTGTAATTTAATCACTTTTCCTCTCATCAATTGGAAACTCTAATTTCCCTTGTTATACCAGACGTTTTAAACAATACATGCTCCCTGAAGTACTCCTTTGTATAAAGTTCTTAAAGCTTGCTAAATTCCAAACTCTTTCTCACAATCTATACCAAACGTCAAATTGTTGATAAAGGTGGCAAAAGCGGGAGTTCACACTCGCTTTTTTCAGCTCTCCACTCACCACTCAAAGAAAGTAAAATCAACATTTACCTTTTTGCAAGAGGCTCTAAACATTTTCAGAAAGTGGATTTTAAAATGGAGAAGGTGTTTCCCAATTATATCAAGCATGGGGAATCATTAAACAGGCACCTACTCCTCTGGAAAAGTCCACACATTCAACTCTAGTCACCATAAAATGGAAGTACTGTAAACAGAACCTTTATGCTGTGCCGTGGCACCTTCAGCCTTCATTTAGGGGTCTCACGTTCGCGCTAAGTCAACTCTGAGGCTGCTGATAGCATCCAATTAATCAACTCAGTATTAGACTTTGTGATGCAGAGCAATGAAGTGCTAACAAGGACCACGTGTGGCTGGGGAATGGCGTCCATGTGACCAGTCACGCTTGCCAAATGGAGGGGAAACTTCAAGATGCAGTTGTAAGCCTTCGAGACGACGTCAGTTTGTAATAGTCTGTGTGTTGGAGCCTCAGAAGGAGTTGAAATGGGACACTGATATTCGGTGCTGATTCAATTTCAAACATATTATTTTTCAAAATCTTTTTGAGAGGTTCCTAATCCACTCTTGGTGACTGTGGGCTCATTATCCTTCAGACCATAACAATCTAAATCAATTCATTAGGGACAATGAATTAATATGAAAAATAAGCATGTGCAAATTGTGCCGTGCTTTGACTCTCCCACTCAAGTAATCATGCAGAATTGGTAATTTGTTAACATATTCAAAACATGCTTTGTGAGACTTGTATTCAAGGCCAGTTTCAACCTTTAATCAGTGCTTAAGGTCCACACATTTTCACATTCTACATCTCATCAATAATTTATCAGCCTGGCAACAACCACATATTATTTATCCTTCATGTGGAATTTCTGACTCAATGTTTCCTAGCCATAGTGTGTACCTACAATGGGCTGGAGAGTCCTGAACTTTAATTTGCATATACCCCCACCTGGACAAGGCTGGGTACTGGAGTCTTTTTTTTTTTTTTAAGACAGGGTCTCACTTTTGTACTTCAGGCCGGCCCTGAGCTCAGCCTTGAACTCACAGCAATCCTTCTGCTTCTGCCTACCAAGTGCTGGGATTACAGGTGTGAGCCACCATACCGCACTGTGGCATGTGGCACTGATCGCCGGTGGGCATGAGTCTCCACGCCTCGCATTGTTGCATGTGGTTACCGGGGATTGAATTTAGGCCCTTGCACTTGCAAGGCAGGCACTGGAACCACTAAGCTAAATCCTCAGCCCCAAAGTCCTTTTTATTTAGCTACCTCAGACTTATTTTGCACTTAGGAGCACATATAAATGCTTTTTCAGCACAACTCAATTATCATCTTTACTAATATATAAAAAAGGACATTTTATTTTATATTCATGTAATCTTAAATCTGCCTGTTGTTTGGAGTGAGATCAACATGCTCAGAAAAGAAGATAATCTTTTTTTGAGCTCCATATTTGTGATTGCCTTCTAGTTAATGTATGTAACAAATCACCCCAAAATGAAAGTTCTGAAGCAACTATTCATCTATGCTGATAGTTTCGGTGATTCAAAACTTTACATAGAAGCAGAAGAAGTAAACTAATCTCTTTTTCAAGATTTCTGTGGCCTCAGCTAGGAGGATTCCTTCACTGGCAGTAACTCAACATCTGAGACAGGCGCCACCGGGAAGTACCTTCACCTATATGGCTGGCACCAGTGCTGGGATGCAGAGCTCAGCTGGGATTGTCAACTAGAGAACCTCACACAGACTTCTACATGGCCAGGGCTTCCTCACGACATGGAAACCTCAGAGTGAGTGTTCCATGTGACAACATAGAAAATGTACTGTTTTATACTCACCTCACCACCACTTCTGCCAGTTGCCCAAGTTAAAAATAAACAATAACAATAAAAATCCTTAGTGGAATTTGGGACATCATCCATAGCTTCATGGGGCAGAGTTTTGGGAACAAGAGGCACAACTTCTAGTGCTCTATCAAGTCTGCCTGTGTTAGCTTTAAACAAGCCCTCAGTAGAGATTTCTTGACACAAGCAAATGTGAACAGACACACAGAGAAATCTCATGCAGGGCACATGGTCAGCTATCTCATTAGTGTGGAAATGAGAGAACAAATAAGACATGCCTATGAGTAAGAGAGAAGCGTCCTTTTTACACCTGCAAACAATTTTCACCTTCCTCGTCGATCCACCGTTGTATTAATACTGAGTATTTCCACGGTGCTTTATAATTTCCTCATTTAGAATTCACAGGTAGGAATCCCTACCACAGATATAGACTAAAAGTAAATTTTCAGAGCTCCATTTTGTAGATATGGAAGCAGACAATTAAGAATGTGGAGCCGTTTGTTTGCAGGCACATCGCTAGTACACGGCAAAGCCAGGGCTCAGACCCAGGACTCGTACGCATCACCCTGAACTTCATTTCACAGAGGGACTTATCTAATTGTCTTTCCCCATTATGGCATGGAAGGTATAACTCTGCTTGCCTCATCCATGCTACTGAAAGCATTTCAGCTATTAATTTTAGTAAGTTGTTTATTTATATACTGAGGGTGACATTTATTGAGTGGTCACTATACATCTGACATAGCCATGAGCCTGTTCAGTGTATAGTGTCAGTTACAAAATCTGTTGCTTACGTGTGAATTTATTCATATGCAGTGGACAATAAGGGGTGCATTCCCAATGCACGCTAGTCATATGCAAATTTTCACAAATGACTATGATGTATGAGCTGGAGAACCAAGTAAATAGAAGACCTCGGAGACTGAGTGCACGGAACTCTCCTCTTCCCTCTCACACTCTCCCTGACCAACAAGTGTTATCCCTCAGTGCGTCCTCTCACATTTGCACCATTTTCTTTGCAAAATTATTTACTGCAACAACTCAAAGATGAATAAGCATCCTCAGTCAATGAATCTGAGTAGCAAATGAGAAGACAAAGCTATAAATCTTGCAAAGCTTAAAACAATAAAATATTTAGGAAAAGAAATAAGGAAAAATTATCTTATCCAGAGAATTGAAAGGCCTTAGGAAATTCATCAGTTACAATGGAACAAAAGTAAAGCTAGTTAGCAAGACCTGTAAAGGCTGCAAAGTCTCTTGAACAAGTGTGAAAAGGAGGTAAATCATGATGGTGCCACAGGCAAGGATGAACTCCTGTGGCTGACACCAGAGCTGAACGTGCCATGGCTGTTCTGCTGGCATCAGGCTAAAGGGCACCGTCATGAACTGACAACATCCACCCTGGTGCCAAGCAGGACCTCCAGCACCTCATAGCCTCCTCATTCAAGTGCAGTCAAGCATGCAGCCTCTTAAAGAAAGAAAAGAGCAAAGAAAAGAAACACTTGACAGATTTCTGCTGTAAGGTACTGAGTGTTTCACCCAACTTGATTTTTCCCATAATCATATAATTTTTATTGCAGAAAATTCTGTAATGCCTTAATTTTTCAGCAGCATATATTATCACATTGTAGGAGAAACAACAATAGAGTTCTTATCTCATTTAATTCTCTTCTTACTGCATTTTACAAATAAGAATAATGGGTGTGGTTTTCATTTGATATCAAAATCCCACCCCATGATCGTCTTCTCCCAATCTGTGTTCCTTTCCTTTTTTTTTTTTTTTTTTTTTTTTTTTTTTTTTTTTTTTTTTTTTTTTTTTTTTTTTTTTTAACTTTACTAATGTTAACCAGGCTTCTCCACCATTCAAGTTTTTCCTAGGACGTCATGCTGATAAATCACAAATAGAAAGTAGCTTGCGACCCCACTGAAAGGAGAAATATGATCAGAATCCAAATGGAAATTAGTTTCTAGTGGTTAGGTCAAAAGTTCACACACACACACACACACACACACACACACACACACACAGAGTTCTCAAGAAAAGTTCTGAAGGCCAAAAAGAAAGAAACAGAGGGAATTCCAAGAAATAAATCCTAGGGGAAAAAGATCTAACTGGCAATCAGAAATAACATGGCAATTTTCCCAAAGTGACTGATAACTATTGAGTTACTTTTCCCTAGGTCAGCTGCAGAGTATGAATTAGAAAGATCAACCTGGGCCCCTTCTCTACTTCTTTTAAATAGTGTGTTTCTGTTGCTTGGAATCTCTATGTTCCTGCATCAGACTGTTCTCCTTGCTTTATTTCACACCCCTTCTGGCTCCACATCAGAAGAACAAGGTCAATATTTGTTTGTAATGGAACAAGGGAGCAATGGTGACTAATGCAGATGTATATTTTGCTTTGAACAAATGCAGTTCACCTTTCTTTTCTGAGTAAACTCAAATCTTGAGAGAAGCTGCAGCCTTCAAAAGGAGAACTTTCTTGGCTATTCAAAATGTATTCCATTAAACCACAGATCCTCTTGTTCCAAACAAGAAGGATCTACAAAGAAAAAAAAAAGTTTCTATAGTCACTTGTTGAATTTTTGACTTGTTTTAAAATTCTAAATGTTAATAGTACAAAAAGATGTGGTGAAATCGTGTGTGGAGATTTAAGTGAATCAACTCTACTATCCTTGAATGGTACATTTGCTCAGGCTCTTCCCTACGGGTCTCTAAGAGAGATTTAAACTAAATGTTTCTGTGTGGAGGTAGAATAGGAAAGTCAAAGTGAATCAGTTTGACTCTGCTTTTGAAACAGACAAGACAGGATCAACCTTGTAACATACAATAGAGTAGCTGCCATTCAGAAATAGGCAGGAACTAAAGATACACAACATAAAATATTACATTAGATGTCAATTTTATTTCACTTGTAGCTACATGTGTCTAATCTCCATCATAAAATCAGAATACTGAAAAGATTTTGAGATTCATCAAATCCACATCCAGGCCTCAAGGAAGACCTCCCACTAACCCTCCAGACACATGGAGACTCACTGTTTAAAGACCTCCGTGAAGTCTTGCCCAGTGTTCAAACATCAGCTCCCCCACCAGCAGCCAACTTGGCTTGTTTAATTTGCATTGGCCCCACCCACGTTAATCAATCCCACCCAGCTCTTCAGAACAGTGCCCTTCCCTCTACTGCAGCTACCCCAACATCTGTCTACAGCCGATGTTTGTAGTGCTGTCTCGCTGTGGTCCCCAAGCCAGCAGGGACCTGTGGTAATTTCTGCTGAGACTAAAACAGGTGCAGATCGCAGGCAGCCCATCCGCTTCCTCAGGCCCCACGCGGTCGGTGCCACTCCCTGGCTTCTGAGGGCCAGTGAGAAGAGAGGCAAATTCCTAAACATTCAGGGGCTTTGGGAGGAAAAAAAATGTCTAGATCTCCTACTAAGGAGCATCCCTGTACATGTGACACCTAACATGAAATATTTTCCTTTCTCATAGCGAATTAATAATTCATCTACCCAAATTAAACTCCTATTCACCTTTCAAAATTCACAGAACCAACTTCTAACAAAATGCTTTCTCAGCTTGCTTGACATCGCAGGAGAGTCGGTCTCCATCTTTACTGTATGAAAGAATGTGAGGTGCTAACAGCAGCCCCAGGATAAAATAAGCCAGTAGTAAGATCGATATTTTCAGGGAAATGTCTATAAAAACTCAGAAACCCGAGTCAGGAGTGAGGACACTCTGAGGGTCACCGGAAACGCCTCTTTCATCACCACTCCTGTCACTCGGCTTCAGCGCGGCCCCGGCCCCAGACGCATCTTCTCCTCCCTCTCTCCCTCCGTTTCCTGGACAGTGTTCGCAGTTCTCCAGGCTGAAGGGTGGGTGTGGGTGGGGAGAGTTGTCTGAAGCAGATCAAAGCAGCTCTGGGCTAAGATGTGCAGCAGACCTGTCCCTTGAGCCCGCAGCACACAAGCCACCCCACAGCCGAGTCCTCACGGAGCCTGTGCTTCAGTCGCAGCAAGGGAGGCCAAGCAGCCTCACTGCAGTTCATATTTAGATGTTCCCCGAGAGCCAAGGGGACTGTCTCACTGGGCCGCACTGCTGTCAGGAGGCGGGTCTGGTGGGAAGGGGGGATCCCTGGAGGTGTGACCTGGACAGTGTGTCTCCGACGGAGCTGCTCCCTTCTGCCAGGCTCTTCCGAGGCGCGCTTTCTGCACTGGAGCCCCCTGAATGTGGACTGACACCTCGGAGACTGAGAGCCAAAACAGGTCTTTTCTTTAAGTCGTCGGGTCAGGTGTTTTGTCACGGCCAATTAAGAGTCACTAAGACAGGCTAGAAGCTGTGTAGAACAGGCCCGGGGTGACTGTTGTCACTGGTGACTCTAGTCTACAATGATAGGCTGGCCGTCAGAGCCAAACTCTCCCCAGGTGTGACAATTTTTTAAAATCAAACCAATTCAAGTATTCCAGAGAAAAACATAAACCAGCTACGTCCTTACAGAAAAATGTACTCATTACTCTCTAACTTCTGTTGCTTATAGCCGTTCTCTGAATGTGTGTTCCAGCTAAAATCAGGCTTTGATGTTCAGTGTGAACGTTATTAAAAGCCCCTCACTCATTTGTCCTAATCATCTTTCAACCTCCTTTCCTTGTTCCCACATTCACTGGGAAATCTCAGCCAAGTTCCCGTGACCCCTAAGACCTCAGATGACCCTCACCTGACACGTGGACTTCGATTACATTAAGTCATTGCTCTGATGCTCAGGTCATACTTTTCTTTCACAAGGTGATTTTCTCAGACTAAATGAGAACATTTCTATATGGCAACATATTGCTTAAAGGAACTAGCGTCATATAACTTAAACAAAGCATATAAATTTCACCATCATAAGCCTTTCTCTTTTTAGGTCTGTAACTATAGCCTTGTGAGCATCAATCTTGATCGTTTTTTGGTTCACTGTCTTCGGGAGAAAATCAAATTGTTTTCGCAAAAGCTAGCAGTGCCCCCTGCTGGCTGAATTTGTAAACTAAGTTTTTACAACGAGGAAATCCGGGTATGAGGTCTTCCGAAGCTGAAATCCCTTGTAGTTAATGAGGTTTTACATGTGAGGTTCTTCATTTCCTCAGCAACCCGCGCTGTCTCAAAGAGAGTCTCAGACTTCCTCTGTTATTATTTCTGGATTTAATACAGCCCTTCACATTTGAACCGATGACATCTCCATAGCGTTTGTGCCCACAACTAATGGTGTGAGACAAAATCACAGAGGTGGAGGTGGAAATTAGCTTTTTCTGTCTTGTTTTTTTAAATAACCCTCTGCCTAAAAACATACCAGCACCAGAATGAGTACCATATCAGCACTTGAGCAAGCACAACCACTTCTTTCTCCCTCTAGTCTGGTAACTAATGATCACTACTCCTGTTTCTTTAGATTTGCCTACTCCAGGAATCGCCTGTGTTGTGCCTTAGATCCAAAATGGCCCCCAAACTCCCGATGTGTCATTGGACCTGAGGGTGCCATACTTACCAATGGATTTATCCACTCTGCGTTCTGTAGTTTAATGTGCTGTTAGGAGGGGGTCCTGGCTGGAGGTGGTCACTGGGGGTGTGATCTGGAAGGGTAGACTCTTGTCCCCAGCTTCTCCTCCTCTCTCGGCTTCCTATCTCCCGTGGGTTGAGCACCTGTCCTCCACCACACACTCCGCCATCCTGTTTGTGCCTGCCAGTTCTGGACTGACACGGTGAGACAAACAGAACTCTCCCCTAAGTTGTGAGTGTCCAGGATCACGTCTCAGCAATGGGAATTACTAAGATAGTCAGATAGGGACAACCACATGATCTTTGTCTTTTACTGATGGTTTATCTCGTTTAACAGGATGGAAATAAATATTTTATGTAATATTTTAAAACTCAGAAATAATGTTGAAAATTATAATGAATAGAACATCAAAATTTAACCCAAAAGTAGGCTCAGTGTCAGATTTTTCTTGCCTCTCAGGTTCTCATACAATGTACCACTGATTCTGTCTTTATTGCAAATGTTAGTGTTTGTATCATTGTGGAATTCTTTCTATAATTTTGATATTTTTTGAAAATGTATTAAAATATTATTTATTTTGATTACTTATTTGTTTTTGTCACTCTACTACCACTCCAAGATTAGAGGCTCATGTCCCCTGGTGGACCCTTTCCTTCTCCCCCTCCAAGTAAGCCACAACCATAATGCCGAAAAACCTGGTGCTGCAGGCACAGCCTCGCAAATCCTCTTCCAGGCACAACCACCTCCAGTGCCACTGCTGCCCTACACTCTGCATGCCCTTGAGGCACAAGTGAGTGCACATCCTGCATCTGTGATGACCTGCCTCTCCTCGGCCTGCCCTTCAGGTCTGAGAGCTCTGTGAAGTCCGCCACTGAATATTTTTAGGTCTTTTTAACCACACTCCTTTGTGCAGTGCTGAGCTACAAGAGATGCTTAACAACAGTCAAGTGAGAAATCCCTCCACTACTTATCCCAACAAACATGTAATGCAGCTAACTGGACTTTGCTTTTATCTAGCTTAGTTTCAATGTCCTGTAATCATACAGGTTCCTAGTTCATGTTAAAGGCTGGCAACCTAGAAATTCCTAATCTCAGTGCGCTATGGTAAAGGCTCGCTTTCTACCTGCTCTTGGTCCTCTGCACAGGCCAGCCAGTCTGAGTTCCCCAAGCAGCCTGCACCCCCCTCATCCCTTCGGGCTGCTCTGGCACATGAGAAGACACACTCGGAGGACTGCTGGAGAGGACTCCGCTTCTGGTGTTTCAGGGTGTCCAGTCCTCTGTCTCCAACATGCAGGCTAGCTCCACCTCCCTTGGTGTCACTGCTGGCTGATGGACGTGGCTGTTCTTCCAGCCGGAGTGCCTAAACCCCCGTTAGACTTCCTGTCTTGTGGCCACAGTCCTGACATTGGCTTGAAGTCCCAAACCACAGCCTATGGCCAGCATCCCCCAAGTCGTAGGTCCTGGCATTATGATTTATAGACTTCTCACATTTGAATTTAGTTTGGACTCTTTCTTTCCAATTGAGATTTTACTTCTTATTTGATGCCAGTAGAAAATGAGGTTTCCAAATTCTGAAGTGACTAGAATTGTTCATCTGGCCCTATATTTATAGATCTTTAAAGCAAAACCAAACATCATGACATCCAAATTTTCAGCTCCTGAACTCATCGTGTACCTGAGAGCCAAACATCCCCACCCTAATGAAGCTATTTATTTTGCCTATTTGCCAATAACTAGAGTTTTTCTTGGATCTATTTTACTATAGCTGTTGAATCACTTAATTTTGTAACTAGAAAATGTCCTCTCCTTAAGGATGCCCACCGTTTTTTAATTTCCTTATTCTCTCTTACTTACAAAAAGAGGAGTTTAGGCATTGTCATTTTGAATAGTTAAGATCAACTAACCAAAGAAGTTTGATATGGCAAAGTGCCCAGACACAATGAGATGGTGACAACTGTCTTGTAATTACTGTGTCTATCCCCTTTCCCAAATCTGAGTTGAAAACAGTCCAAACTGATTTTTCTAGTTTGATCCATATTTTTTCCATATGATTTTGATCTAAAATTATTAATTTATAAATATAGGCCACAACTAAAACAAGAAGAAATGGTAAAGTCTGAGGAAGATGTGATACCTACATTTATTTTAAGGCTTCATAAAACAGCCAACTTATGAATTCTGATTATAGAAAAATGCCCTCAAACATACAGAAAAGTATAGAAGTAAAAATGCAGTCATTTCAAGGCATAATTCAGTGTTTGAAGGTGAGTCTGTTGGCAAGGTTCCTTCCTCCCGAGGGCTCTGAAGGGGAACCCACGGTCACCTCTCTCCGTGTCTCTTCACATCATCTCACTTTTATTTGTGTCTGTGTCCAAATTCCTCTGGTTTTATTTCATTTTGTTGCCTTTGTTTTGGGAGTTGGTATAGTTTAGTTTGGTTTGGGTTTTTTGAGACTGGATGTTGCTCAGTAGTCCAGGCTGCCCTGGAACTTGCTATATAGCCCAGCCTGGCCTTTAACTCCCAGTGATCTTCCTGGCTCAGCCTTCTGAATGCTGGGATTACAAGTGTGCACCACCACACCCAGCCTCAATTTTCCTGTTTTATAGCAGTCATTTTGGATTAGGAATCCTCTGTGAAGACCCAGTCTCCTGATAACATCATATTCTGAGGTACCAAGAGTTTGGACTCCAACGTAAATTTCTGGGGAAAGTCTTGAGGGAATGAACCAATTCAACCCATCACATATCACACGACTGTATTCTGGGCAGCTCTTTTGTATTTAACATTCGCTGCCACCTTCCATGAGCAACCAAAAGGGACCAGAGACCCAAATAACATATTCATATTTTTACACCCTACTTCACCTTAAGGAGGATGTAATATGTGTATGTTATCATAAAAATTTTAGAAATAACTTTAGAAAATATGTTGACCTACAAAATAAGCCAGGTTTTATCACATTCACAGAACTTGCAGCAAAGATAATTAACTCCTCTGATATGAGCACCTCTCACATGCAAAAGAAAAAGGCAGAACAACTAATGACCTTATAACCCTTGAAGGCCATAGAAAGGTTTTAACACAAATGTTTTATTCTCATTTATTAATTTCTAAGGCTTAGATGATGAACGTTATCCTCTGTTGAAAGAGAAATCTAAACCACCTTCATCACAGCTAATGCCTATTTCTAATTCTATTCTCCTGTCCCCCGCTCAGAATTGGCTACATAATTTGTGAAGTCCAGTGCAAAATTAAAACATGGGACTTTTGTTGAAAAATTATTAGAATTTTAAGTTAATAATATCACAGCATTCAACAAAACATGGGATCCTACTCAATGCATTCCCTGTCAACTGCACGACTTCCTCTTTGTAAAGTCGGCCTGAACTCAGTATACACATCTTTGCAATAGTAAAAATATGGTGACGTCTCTTACTTCAGTAAACATTTTCATGGAGAGTTCAGGAAACAACTGGAAAACATGTACAATGGCCTATGAAAGAAAGAGACTGTACTATTTTCAAAGTTACGCTCAAAATTTGGCATGTTATGATGGGTCACTGAGCTCAGAGATTTACCCAAAGCTTACCTGATGGACACGTCACTCTCAGAAATGAGTTGAGCAACAGCCATGGGACCTCCTCCCAGAATCTCAGGGTGTGTCCATCTTACAGTTCTACTATCTCAGAATTCTTGCCAATCAGGCACAAGAAGGGGATAGAGAAAAAGAGAGAGGCCACCTCTCAAACTGTTTTATGTAAGAAGCAACATAGCATCTTTGCTCATGTTCTCATTAAGCAAAACTCAACCCAGTGTTTCCAATAGATTTCAATGGAAGCTGAGAAGCATATTTTTCTTGAATGTCCAAGAAAAGGCAATGAGTTGGTGAACATTCCACCTGACTGTCAGGGAAATAAACCCATCAAGTACATATGTGTAGGTTTTAGTGAATTATATAAATAGTGTTGGTCTTTGAAAAGAGATTACAGGAAATATGTCTAAGACACACCACATAGACAAGACAAACCCAAAATATCAGTGTAAAATGATATGATCACATCAAAAGAGGGGGTCATATTTTTTGTGGACTCCAAAATATGGAAAACTTCACAGAAAATCATACTGAAAGGGTGTGAAAATAAATGAGGATTGCTCAAAGGAGATCAATAAAGGTCTTTGGTTTTGTTTGTTGTTTGCATTTCTGTATTTTTGTTTATTCAGAGTTTGCTGTAATAAGGAAGTCAGTTATGATCACTTGCTTTTGGCAGAGATGAAGGCAAGCAAGGAATGAGATAGCTTTTTTGGAATAAAACAAAAGCCTCAGATATCCCTGATTGAAAGCTGTTGGCATAGAGAAGCTGTAGGTGAGCTCATTACACATTGAACAGCTTTGTGTGACTGGTTAGGGAGGCATGTATGACTTTCTCCAGATGGTCCTAAGGTGAGAATAGCATCAAATTAAGAAAGTTATCAGTTATTCAGCAAGTCCTGACTGTCTGGGTTCACTTGTCACAGGGGTTAGTTCTGTGCTTCTTTGACTCATTACTGCAGATAATGGTCTAATTTTCTTTTTCTTTTTTTCTCTTCCTTTTTTTTTTTTTAGACAGAGTCTCACTTTGTAGTTCAGGCTGGCCCTGCATTCAGCCTTAAACTCACATCACAGCAATCCTCCTGCCTGTGCCTCCCAAGTTCTGGGATTACAGGCATGAGCCACCATACCTGGCACTGTGGTATGTGGTACTGGTTGCTGCTGGGCATGAGTCTCCATGCCCAGTATTGTATGTGGTTACTGGGAGATCGAACCCAGGTCCTTGTGCTTGCAAGACAGGCACCAGAACCACTGAGCTAACTCCCTGGACCCAATAATGGTCTAATTTTCTATAAGTCTGACTCATAGATAGTTGGCTTTCTGAGCTGGTTGCTGCAAATTATGTGTATCAGTTCTGCTTTTATTTAGTGGGGCCATTGTCGTTTACATATTTGGCCATCAAGAGCTCTGGGAAGAAATTCCAAAGGTGGAAAGGTGCAAGAGCAGAGACTGTTTAAGAGGAGAAAGGGAACAATCAACATAGACTGGACTCTCTCTGTTCAATTATTCACTGACTCACTTCTTACTTAATATTCATTGAACACGCATTCTCCAACCAATATTGTGCTTAAAGTCACTGACAGAAAAAAAGACCTAGCTCCTGACTTCAAGCAGTTTGTATGCTTCCTCAGCCAAGATCCTACGGATGTCCTGCAGAAAACAATTTGAGTAGTGAGGTTTTCAATTTCCTCAAGGATGACACATAGCACCTGCCACTGATGTACAAGTTAACTCATTACCTGGGTACCTCACGGAAACAAGGATAAAATCTTTTCTGACTTAAAAATAAGCTGGAAGGAAAAGATCAACATGTAAATAAAGATAATCAGAGAGTGTCACCCCAGAATATCTCCGTTTAGTATACTGATTATCTTGAACTGAAGGCAGTTGAAAAGCAACAGATACAGAAAAACTTTTGCCCACTCTTTTCCTACCCAAAAGTAGGCATAAATTTCCATGAGAAAAGTGCTCTTCCTGTTCTAGGATGATAAAATTAGTCTCATCCTTGGAGACGGGGGAATCAACACTGAAATGAACAACAAACCTAAAATGACCCCGATCTTCCACTAATTTACCCTACTTATTTCTTATGCACTTTCACATAGTTACCACCTCCTGCCCACGCCCCTAAGTCAGAGTGAGAACTTTCTGGAAAGTAGCTTCTCTGGAAGAAGGATTATGGATGAGTAAAGCACCATTCACTGAATCAAAGATTAAATCTGGTCTCCAGGCCAGCCTCTCCCTGAAATCCACAGCTCTTCCTCAAATATCTGGTTCCCTAATTTTCTTTGGAGCCTCAAGTGAAGATACGTAGCCTTAGAAATAAATCATCTCATCCCATGAGGAAAGTGTTTCTGATAATCTATATGAATCATCTTGGGCACAGTCCACAGCTACTTGGCTCCTTGAACATTCCCAAGTACAAAAACTGGGTGGAATCTAACCTCTACCTCTAGTATATTCCTTTTCCCCATTCTCATCCATAAAATGTGCCCTAGAAGTTCACAATGTGAGCACTCAAAGAGAGAAGCAAGATGCTACCTCTTCTACCACTTAGTCACCTACATTTTCACAGCACCTGGCACAGATAAGATACTTAGTGCATGCCAAGTGAATCTGGGTAAACTGGAACAAAGCTTGAGGTGAAAGCAAGAAGATAAAACAATAGCATGAAGGGCCACAAGATGGCAGCCAAGAAGCAAAAAATCTACACAGACACTCACATTAAGGGTAAATTAGCAGCTAAAACTCTAAACTGCTGATCCATAAGAGAAAATCTGCTTGTACTTGCCCAGCACTTAAAGTCATACATATGGCCACATGAGTCTCTACCTGCTCTTCATCATAATACAAGTCTGCCAAGATGAAGTAGACTCACAAGGGAACTGGAAGTCACTGAAATGGAGAAAATCAATGCTCACTATCACACTAATCTGCGGGACCAGTCTGCATGTAAATGTAGTGTGATTAGCTTATCCCACAGAAATCTGATACCAGGCTTTGACTTTCAAACTACTATGTTCCCCCTCAGGGCTGATCTAGATCGATTGTCTTCCAGGGCTGATCTAGTCCAGTTGTCTTCCAGAAGAGCTAAGGCATTGGTCAGGGGATGGCCCAAGTTAAATTCAGCTGAGGGAGTGGAAAGGCAAACAGGTGGGCCCCAAATGCAAACACCTATTCCAGATGCAGAATCAGAGGAGGGGCAAGAGGCCAGGCCTTCACATTTGGCCAAGAAAATACAAAATCAGGAGAAGCTAATTCCAAGCAAAGAGAGGCCAATGCAGTCACCTCAGAAAGGTCTGGTATTCACAGAGCATGGAGAGTCAGTTGACTAACAGTCTAGCAGGAGATTACACTCAAATTTGAGAAACTCCCATCCTCAAACCTTTCCTCATTTCTGGTTTAATAATATCCAGCAAGTATATTTATGCTTTCTCTTCCCCTTAATACAGCCACATTCACCTAAAGCTTATCTTTTCATTCTTATGAAACAATAATAATGATAATTCCTGAATAAAATGTCTTAGTTCCTTTCTCATTGCTGAGACATAATATCCAACACCACAAGTTAAAGAAGGAAAGGCTCATTGCAACTCATGGTCTATAGATGTTTTAATCCACAGTCAGCTGGTTCCTAGGTAGTACAGCATGACATGGGAGAAACAGTTCATAGGGTACCAGGTAAGAGGCCAAAAGACTTCCTTTTTGTTTCCCTTTTTATTCCATCCAAGCTATGAGCCTATCACTTGGTGCCACCCACACCCAGGTGAGTCTTCACTCTTCAGTAAATCCATCATCGACACCCAGAGCTACACCAATCAATCGGTAGACAAACTAATCCAGGACTACATACCCTTGATCCAGTATCACACACCCATGACCCAGTTACTCCCAAATCCCCACATATGAGCCCATGAGGCATGGGGTGGGAGCAGATAAAGATCAAAGCCATAACACAAGATTTCATCTTTTGTAGTTATTTGACAGATGCAATGACATTCTGAAGTGGGCCCATCAGGCTTCGCTGTTCTCATTTTACTGACATGGAAACAGATCCTCTCACTCAAGTTGGTGGCAGATTTATAACTAGAGTCTGGAGCTCCTGAATACAGAAGCTTAAAAATCCTGGACAAGCTTAACACATGAGCAGCAAGAAACATGAAACAAAGCAATGAAATCATTTCATAGGCATTTGTTTTTGAATGTACATTTGTAGATGATGCATTATAATGATACAATTTCTCTAATCAGCACTTGAAAGGGTATCATAACAACACACTAAATGAAGAACATCTCGGCCGCATGACATCATTCCTATCCCACCCCCATCAAAATGACCACCAAGGTAAAATTCCTAACTGCTAATCTTTGTTATGAGACTCAAGGAAAAGGCTCCTGACTTTATATGGAGGCAGCCTACAAGGACAGATCCCAACCAAACAAAATTTTCTTCCCAAAATATATTAGATCAAAAATATAATGATGTCTTTCCTTTTACTCAGAGAATGGTACAAAAAAAAGTAGCAGAAAGCACATGCTCCAAAAGATCCAATCACCACCACTAAAATAAAAAATGTCTTTAAAGGTACACTTTTGATATCTTCTTTCTCTCCATCAATCTTGTTTTGATGTGCATTAGATTTGACTTCACCTCCACTAACGTGATGGGAATTGGGGGAAGCAACAGAATGATTTTCCCAGTGCCCAGCCTTCCTCAGGGGTGATTCCAATGTACCCCTTCCCTCAATCATTTGGGATAAGACCATATAAACACATTTCTGCAGTTTCATTTGAAACAAGATCTTCTATTTGCCTTTCTCTCAAATCAGTTTTGAAGAAAACCCAGACATTGTCTTTTAGAAGGCTCTGGAAAGCATGGCTTTGGAAGGGCCATCAAATTCTTGAACTTGAAGAAGGAGGCTGAAAGAAACGCTGCATCATGTCAGACAGCACAGTTTCTGGAACACAACCAGTGTGTACACACTTCTCTTTCAGTCTCCAGCAGCTGGAGCAATTTTAGTATACTGTGCATGTTTAGCAAATTATTTGTTTCTGAATAAGGCCCTGGCACATTTAGAAGTGCACCAACATATTTTCCTTTATAAGCATTTTAATCATGTTTTTCCTGATATAAGTCCCCAGAACCTTTGAGTGAACATACTGGCACTGGGATGTTACACACTAGTGGTCCAAAGTTAACAGCTTTAGGAAAGTTTTATTTACTTTTACTTGTGTTTAATTATACTTAATGCTCTTAATTTTATGTCTGGCAGACAAAAATGGGGGCTATAAATGTGCCTATTTAATAAAAGTAATTTGGCGACTCCTGACAGCAGCTGCCTAATATTGCATTTATTTAATTGGAAAAGGGTGCAGCAACTCAGAGGAGGCATTTTAAAAAAATCAAAAGTTTGGAGAGATCATAGGAATTTTCTCTTCTGTTCTGTTTAAACCATTATTAAGTAATTTCTTGAATGTCAACAATATGCTAGATAGTTTTTGAGTCATTTAAAATGGATTGTTCAAGGAAAATCACTCAGGCTCTCTTGAAAGGATTCTCGTGGACCTTCTAGATCACTTTTTCACCTGATGTTTAAGAGGATAACCCAAGAGCTATGGCATCCAAAGCGGAGTCCTGAGCCTCCACTCTGTGGTGTCAGTCATCACTCCAAAAGTCCTTCACTGTTTGGTCTTTTAACCACAACATATAGAGGCAAGATCAGTTCTGAAAGATGTTTTTCCATGTGTAACACTTGGGCCACCAGGTGATCATAATTGATTTGCCCCAGAGGCTGTTGAATTTTCTTTGTGTAGCTGGTACCATAATCCTGTGCAAAGCAATCCAGCCCTGCGGGCCTGGCCTCTATAAGACTGAAGGGTTTTAGGTGGTTGGCTGGCTTCCACTGCCAAAGTGCCACAAGGGTAAAGCAGATGGGAGGAGAAAGCAAATAAAAACATATGCCAGCTTCACCAGGTCACCAACACGTCTATCCACAGAGCAAAGTAGACTCTGACCCAAGTGTTAAGACATCTAAAGAAACAGATATAACATGGGGATAAATGTGCCATGTCTTTTTCTCCCTTTCAGTCATACATCAGACATCAGAAGGGCCAAGTGAAGAGTTAATGGTCTCAGCAAAAGCGGCCCTCAGCTCCCCTAGAAGTAAGCTAGGCAAATGTTATCATAACCCACCTGTCAGAGAAGTTTTCTACAAGGTTTAGTAGGAAAATAATAATAATATGTGACCCAGATACATGACCTCCAAAATTAATGATGTTTAAGCGTACTAAGAGCAAACGAAGACAAGCGTTTATCATACCCAGGTGTTTGTTGGTTGTCCTACAATGTCTCACAGTGAAAGCAAGAAAGAAACCTTTGTTATTTTATTCTGCCATGATTTTAGAACTGTTTTCATACCATAGTTTAGCCTACCTTATCATGAATGATAAATCCCTACTGCTTAGTACACTGGTTGAAGTAGTATTTCTTTAAAAAGAACAATTTATTGAATTAATAAATTCATGAATAATGAACTGTTATGGTTTGTACATCACTGACCCCCAAAGCCTCTTGTGCTCATGGGTGGGGCTTTTTGGAGGTGATTGGAGCGGGGGTCATGATACTGACCACTAATGAGTTTACAGCGAAGTGTGATTTGGGAGGAGAAGCTTGGCTGGAGGAGGCGGGTCACCGATGCCGTGGCTGGGAAGGGTCTGTCTCCCTCCTCCACCCTTGATCCCCCTCTCTCTCTCTGCTTCCTGCCTATCGTGGCAGAGTGACTGTCCTCTGCAATACCTCCCTGCCGCATTGCTGGCACTGAAGCCAGTCCATTAGAGAATGAAACCTCTACAAACTGTGACCTGAAATAAACCTCCCATTCTTTATTATGTGAGCATCATATGTTATGCCCCAGCAAGGAAAAAGTAACTATGACACTAGCTCTAAAAGATTTAATCAAATAGATAAATCTTAAATACATTGGTGCATCAGTTAAACTTAGTTTGTACACTGAGGTGATTTTTGTGATCAAGAGCATAATGAAATAATGAGTTTGCCATTCTATCTCTGGTGCTTTATGTCATTAATACTTATAATAACTTCCCTGTGTTGAATCTTCTTAGCTGATAGTGTTATAAGTTCTTATATACATTATTTTACTTGACAACTGCAACAATTTCACAGATGGTAAAACTAAGAAATAAAAAAAAGTTTAACTTATGTTCTCAAGACCACAAGGCTAAGAATTAGCAGGGCCAGAATTTATCAGTTTCCACATGCTGTGCTTGTAAACTGGGACCCAGGAGACTCTTTTTTCCAGACCCAGAGAAGTTCTTAGAGCCTAAAAATGAGAAAAAGTAAAATCAACAATGAGAAAACATCATTCACACTCTGGCTGGCAAAAATAAAAATGAGTGCTATCGTCCAGAGCTGGCAAGATTGGCAGGACAGACATTCTTCTGTTGTGGTCAGCACTGTGAAATGCAACCATATTTTTGGAAAGTAACTGGAAATACCTTAAGGTACATGTGCTCTTTTGCCAAGAAATCCCACTCTGGAAATCTAATGTTATAAAAATAATGTCACCAGTATGTGCACAGATATTTTTAGTATAATAAATATGGAGGGGGTATGGGGGCCAATGTGTATTAACCAGGAAATGATGGGAAAAGCTCAATCAGGCCATACAAGGAAGTATTAGTAACTATTAAAGAGATGAGAAAGACCCATATTCATGTTGCCCGGAGAGAGAGGTCCATGAGGTAAACTGAGAAAGCAAAAGTTTCAGGTAACATTTATGGTATAATTCATTTCTCTGGAAGCAAGCCCAAAGCGATCAACATTAAGAACAGCAGGGTGTGTGAATATTTACATGGAATGTGGAAGGATACACATCAGCTACTGATTAACTTGGGGGTTTTTGTTGTTGTTGTTTGGGGTTTTTTTGTTTGTTTGGGTTTTTTGTTTTGTTTTGTTTTGTTTTTTTGAGACAGAGTCTCGATTTGTAGTTCAGGCTGGCCGTGAGCTCAGCCTCAAACTGACATCACAGCAATCCTCCTGCCTCTGCCTCCTGAGTGCTGGGATTACAGGCATGACCCACCACGCCCATACTATGGTATGTGGTGCTAGTTGCTGCTGGGTGTGAGTCTCCATGCCCAGTATTGTATGTGGTTGCTGGGGAATTGAACCCAGGCCCTTGCACTTCCCAGACAGGCACCTGAACCACTGAGCTAACTCCCCAGCCTTTCTGATTAATTTGTTAACCCCACCCTAAAGATATGAGAAAGCAGAGGATGAGGTAATATTTTAAATTTGTTCTTCATAGAGACTGAGATGGCTTCATTTCTTTTTGAGATCTGAAAATTTAGGGATTTAGGAAATGCCTGCTATTGTTTTATTCAAGGTTTTTATATATTCTTAGTTCAATTTTAGAAATATATGTGTTTGAGAATGTATCAGTTTCTTCTAAGTTCTCCATCATACTGGACTAGGTCTTCAGAAGAGTGAAGTTTATTAAAATCCTCTACATTTCAGTGGCATCTATCCATTTTACCTTTTTCATACATACAGATTTGCTCCTTCTTTTGAAAAGCTTCACTAAGTGTCTACAGGTTTTATTAATCCTTTCAAAGAACCAACTCTGCTTCATTGATCCTTTAAAATTTTTGCATTCCATTGATGTTCACTCTGATCTTTATGATTTCTTTTCTTCTAAAGTTTTGGATGTGAGTTGTCCTTGTTTTCCCAAGACCTTGAAGTACATCAGCAGGTTATTTATTTGAGAGCACTCTATTTTTTTAATGCAAGCATTGACAGCCATGAAGCAGTTCTTCCCTCTTAGAATTGCTTTCATTGTGTCCCATGAGTTTTGTGTTATACTGTCATTGTCATTTGATTCTAGGATCTTCTTAATTTCTTTCCTGATTTCTTCCTATGACCCATTGATTTTTCAGGAGTGTATTGTTTAATCTCTATGTGTTTACATAGTGTTTGTGTTTTCTTTTGCTATTGATTTCTAGTTTCATTCCATAACAACCCAATAGAATACAAGAGATGATTTTATTATTTTGCACTTATTTAAATATGCTTTATGACCTATGATACTGTGTATTGGTGGGAAAGTTCCATAGTCTGCTAAGAAAAATGTTTATTCTGTTGTTACTGAATGAAACACTGTAGACACCTGTGAAATCCATTTGCTTGATGGTATAGTTCGATTCTGACGTTTTCTTTGTTGATTGTTTTTATCTTGTTGTCTTAGTTGTAAGAGTGACTGTCTGGTGCCTGTCTGTTGTTTTGTGTCTGGTTCTTTTGTGTCTGCGGCTCTGGTTCCATCGAGTTTCATTTTCAGTCTATGTGTCTCTTTGTGGATGAAATGTGTCTTTTTCAGGCAATATATGTATATATTTTGTTTTTTGATCTAACATGCTAATCTGTATCTTTTGATTGGGTAGTTAAAGTCATTCACATTGAGCATTATTGTTAATAGCCAATTCCTGGGTCCTGTCATTGCACTGTTTTTTCAAAGTTAACTCTTTTGCATCTTCCTTTTGTTTAACTATTCTCCCAGTTAGAAATGTTCTTTTCTTTTAAGTTTTTTGGTGATGGTTGCCTGTCACTGTTTGAGTATTGTTGACAATCAGTTTGGTAATTATCAATTTCTTTAGATTTTCTTAATCATGAGAGATTTTTATTTCTCTGTCAATTCTGAAGGATAGTTTTGTAGGGTATACTAATCTGAATTGGCAATATTGGGTGAGGGGACTTTCTGGCCTTTAAGATTTATTTCACAAACCCTGCTGTTATTCTAATAGGCTTGCCCTTATAAATGTCTTTTCATTTTTCTCTGATGGCTTTTGGTATTCTCTTTGTTCTATATTTCTGGAATTTTGACTATGATGTATGTGGAGAGGTTTGTTTGTAGGCATGTCTATTTGGAGTTCTAAATGCCTCCTTTGCCTAACTATACATTTCAATCTCTACATTTGAATAATTTTCTGATAACTTTATTAAATAAAATTTTACACCTTTGATTTCCTTCTCTAGCCCTCCCTTAAGTACTATAATTCTTAGATTAGCTCTTTTAGAGTCATCTAGGAGCTCTTGAATTCACTTCTAGTGATTTATTTTCTTTTTAGAGGTTCATTGATTGAGCAATTCACCATATCACTCTTGTCTCAAATCCTGATATTTCTTTTCCTGACTGATCACATCTCGTGGCATAGTTTTTAATTGTGTTTTTCATATCCAATATCTCTGTTTAATTTTTATGACCTCTAACTCTTTATTAAAGTGGTCATTCCTATCCTAGATTGTCTTCTATAATTCAACCAGCTATTTATTTGTCTTTCCTTTAAGCTCCTTGAACAAATTATCAATTAAATCCTTTCTCTTTGTATACATGCTCTTTGAGCCCACTGAGCACATCACATATGGGCATATTTGATTCTTCTCTAATGTCTTCAAACATTTTAAATATTTTTTTTAGTTCTTTACCTGAAACTTCCTCCATTTCAGTACCCATGAGATCAGCTATTGGGAAGTTAAGCGATTTAGGGAGCAGCTTCTTACCTGTATCTCTTGTTTTAGTGTTTTTACTTTAAGAGTTAAAGATCAGTTAGGGTAAAAAAATATTGTCACTCCTGTGGAGATCTCCTGGTGTATGTCTCCCTATGATGTGCTTGGTGATAACGCTCCTGTTCTTCATCCTCAGTGAACAAGGATCAGCCCTGATCACTGGGTTGTAAGGAGAAAACACTACAGGTTGTAACAGCATCTGCAGAACTGACTACATATTAACATACAGCTTAAAACTTATTTTCAAAATTTCACACTTTATTCAATAATCTATCAAGACAATAAAATAGCATTCATGACAAGTATGCTAGGATATAAAGGATAAGGGAAGGAGAAATGCATATGAAAAGCACATAGTTCAGAGAAAGAAGGAAAAAAAGAAAAAACAATAAATGAAAGAAAAAAAGATAAAGCTTGGGTAATATTATTTTCATATGTAGCATGAGGGGAGAAGGAATGTAAGTGTTGTGCCTGAATCTTGTTCTCCCAAGAAGACCATCAGAAACGTATGCAAAGAGCAAGAGCACTTTATTAGCACAGCATGCAGTGGGTCTGCCAGAATTAGATTGGAGACCCCGAAAGACAATTTAAGCAGTTTTTAAAGGCACTTTTGGGTAACATATGAAAGGGGTAGCTTTACCTTTACAGTAATTGGCTAACAATTTGAACAAGCATATTTATCAGTCATTTACAGGCAGAAGAGGGACAGGAGGCACACTCTTTTTGTCTTACACAGCCACCTACTAGATGGCTGTTCAAGGTCTGGAATGTTTGTGGTTTTTCTAAGAATGTCACAAGCGCTTACAAGCACTTTATTCTAAAGAAATTGTCTGACTTGTGCAACATGTTCGTCACTCAATTACTCAGCAGGTTACGGAGTTCATCCACAATCCAGATAGCAGATAGAAGCTGAGGAAGTGACTCACAAAATGGAGTTTCTTTTGTCCCTTCCTAAGAAGTTGTATACTACTGACCCCAGTTCTTATTAAAAGCAACCCAGTAAAAAACCAAAAAGAGAGAGAAAAAAACCCAAAAAGATAAAAAAGCATGTTATATTGACAGCATGTATGTGCAAAAAGAAGAGAGAAAGAAACTGAGAGGTATGAGAGAAGTAAGTAAAAAAGAGGGAAGAGTAAGTTTAGACGGAACATCGCAAAGGGTATAGGAAGACTGAGGCCAATTTATGAAGAAACCGATAATTTAGCTAACCATATGAAATGACTGTTGGCATAGGAAAGCATAGTGTGATTTGGTGGGAGCAATAGCTATTATTCATACTCAAGAGCATCCTCCCACCAAGCCTTTCAAAGTATAATATCAGATGAAAGGGAAACACATTCACACAGACACATACACACACTCAAACACACAAAGAAACCTCTCACTCTTATTTACAATGCAGTCAGGATTCAATCCTCTTCTCCCTTACTTGAAAATGGAGAGAATGTCTGGCGGCATTTGTCAGGCTGCTTGAAGGCTGGTATTTCCACAAGAGCTTGAGCTGGGACTCCTCCAACAACTTGTTCTCTCGCCTGCCAGCCAGTGAAGGACATGGTGGTCCAGGCAGATCACTGAGGCTACTCCTCACTTCCTTTACAGGAAGTGCTATCTCCTGTGGTTTCAGCTGTCTCTTGTGTCCGTAGCTGGAGGCTTCTTCCTCTGTCTTACGAACCGTCACCTTCAGTTGTTTCAGTGATGAGAAGGTGACATGGAACTGACTATTACCCAGTCTCCCACTGCCCCAGCCTTCATCCCCCTCCCTGTGTGGTAATCCCTTTAACTTACACCTGCTCTTTCTACACCTCCCTGCTTGAGCATGCTACGCCAAACCTGAGCATGCCATTCCTCTCCAGCTTCCTGCCATACCAGTCTTTCTGTCTGAGACACACAAGAAGTCTCTTTCCAGCCTGAGAATTCTCTATGTGAGCTTGTGACTCAGGTTTGCCTCTGATAAACTTAGAACAGTTTTAACTATTTTTAATTATTTCAGTTTATTGGTACATGTGAGGTTTACATAATGATCATATTTATCATTCAGAATTTGCACCTGTATGTGACATATCTTGATTCTTATTTTTTCCCATTCCCTGCCCTTCCTCACTGAAAGTATTAGCTAATTATCTTGTATCTTCAATTTCACAGCAACCTCAAGTTATTCTGTGTGATCTCAGCCCAAATGTGAGTAGATCACTAGTCCTTCAGAAGCAATGAAGATATCAACTATCCCCAAATTGGAGAAAGTTGCCTCTCACTTCAAGAACATTTGTATAACTCATCCCCTTGCTGTTGAGTAAGCTAGGATTATTTTTAACATTACATTTATATACACTGAAAAGAACACCAAAGAGCACACTTCTATGGCCCAGGAAGATGATGCAACAGATTTCAAGGCAATATGGTCAAGGCTGGACGTCTCAGACTCTGGGTGCTAATTCGGGGTACCTGATATAGAGCAGATGGTGTTCTGAATCTGGACTTAGTCTCCTCACAAGTATAATACTCTGTGATGGATTAGAATAACTTCTTAAATTACGTAAGAGAGATTTCCATGCTGCAAAAAAGAAATATGACCAGGCCTGTGCGCCCAAGGCTCAAGTGTGCACACCAGTGGCGTCCACGGGAGCTACACTCATCTGACAGTCTTCTGTTGTAAGAGGCCTGAGAAGCCAGCTCTGAGGATCACCGACACAGTGCCCCGCGATCATAAACATGGGATTCCAGACAGATCGCTCAGCTGTACAAGGGCACAGAAACTCACTCCGTGGGTAAAACAAAAGATGTAAAAACAGATGCAAGGTCAGAGGCAGTGCTCACTGAAGGGTACCCCAACATATTCTGCCACTTCACACTCATCCATCTCAGGCTATAAAGGAAAAGCCAGAATATTCCCCGACTTGGGGGAGAGGTGGTCTTCGGAGAGCACTTCAGAGTGCTTGCTGAGCCTCCCCATTTGCTATGAGTAGCAGGTGCCCACACTGACTCATGCCAAATGAAGCCTACTTGACACAATCCCCTCCCCAGAACCAGGGGACACAGGACTGATGAAGGACGCGATTCCTGGAGCTGCTGTATGGCAAGGAAGGAGAAGAGGCTTCCACAGGGATGGGCTGTCACTGCTCTCAAGACAGTAAGTACATGTCCTGTAGCAGGAACGGACCCGAGAGAGGCGGCTCCGGAAACACTCGCCAGGGGTTCATCTGCCAGTGCTCAGCGACCCGGCAGAGAGGCCCAGCGGACACCCACCGGGCACAGAGCCGAGCACGGGGTCAGAGAAGGGGGGTGCGCTAGGTGCAGCGCAGGCCTCGGGACAGCTCAGACATCCGCCTACATCACTCGGCCGCTGCCAGGGGGCACCAACCCCGATTGCAGACTGAGCAGTCAAGAAAGCTTCCCACTCCTTCCTGCCCACAGTTCCCTGAAGGTCAGGGAACAGCACAGTGCTGGGCAGAGCAACGCAGACAGGCTGACACTGCGGCTCCCTCACCGGGCGGTGCCAGCCAGGGAGGGGACAGGACACTTCCGCTACGTGCGCCACCACGGCGTTCGCTCAGGTCAGACTCAACTCTGAGGACTTTTAAGGGAATTCGCGTTTAAATTCTGTGGGATCTGTCCACAGTACTACTCAGCGGGAAGAAGGGGTCCTCCATAAGGCACCCGTGAGAAACGTACTGTGAGAACACACAGCTGTTCTCAGTACCTGCCCCATAAGTCCAAGGACAACATATTTTGCCAGGTGTCTCTTAGTTCCTTCTTTTTAATAAACAAAACATGAAACATCTTAAAAGTTCTCCCTTCCCAACCTGACTTACCTTCCTCTCATTCAGTGTAACAACCTCTGTCCTAAAATTGGTGTGACCAGCTCCTGCCTGTATTTTCATATCTTAAAATGTGATTATACCTTACAAAATTACGCAGCACATGTAAATGTTCTATTAGATGTCTAAGGCTCTAATTATAAACCATATGGCATAATATTGCTTGTTTATTTTAATAAAACAACAGAAGAGAAAGGACCTTATTTTTTCTGTTTTTTTTAAATTGAACCCGAGAAGCAGTGTGTGTCTTAGTCCTTTTTTTTTTTTTGAGGCAGGTTCTTCTTTCCGTGCGGAGCTGGTCAGCGTCCAACTTGTCATCCTCCTGCCTCAACCTCCTGAGCAGCTGGGATTAGAGGTATGCACTGTGACACCCACTGTGAAGGAGTTTTTAAAATTCCTTCTCTTTCCTGTGTCTCAAAGATCCTGAATGACATACGGCACAGAAGAGCTGTGGGTGGGCTGAGGAAGCAAGAGAGGCGGGAGAAAGTCAGATGAAGATACACCAAGTATCCAGCAGGGGGCGATAACGTTTAATAAAAAGTGCATATGTGCAGTACCTAACATACTTTGGATAACTTGGTTACCCTACAACCGTACAAACTTAACGTAACAAAGAAGTTAAATTAGAAAATATAAACCTTGTTGGACACGGTGGTGCACTTGGGAGGCGGACCTGGTGTTCAGAGGCCAGCTTGACTTCCATATAGTAAGACCTTGTCTCCAAATCAGAGAGGGAGGGAGAGAGAGAGGCGTGTTGGTTTAGATGATTTGCATGAGGTGACAGTGTTTAGTCCTCTGCCCTCTGGTCTTGTGCCCTGGTAGGTCCTTTAGTCACCCTATTAATGACTCAGCAGTTGCACAGAATTGGTCTAAATCATATCAGGGGTAATATTTCCACTTTTATTAACTTTATTATGATTTTTTTTAGCTCCCAACATGCTCAACCAGGTGCTTCCTTCAGTTAACTAAAGCGTGAGGAATTTTAAAACTGATAAAATAATGTTAACAATTATAAAATCATGTAGAAGCAGTACTGTTAACCCCCCAAAAAGTAAACTAATTCTCCACGTTTGTTCTAATTATATCCTGATTATTTAGTGTAGAATTTTTAGAACATCAAAGGTACATTTTATAATGCTCGATGAGATAGAAGTAGGTTAGAATGGTTTGTGCTGAAAATCCAACCTCTCAGTAGCTCCCACTGTGAAGAAGAAGTCAGCAAACATGCCCAGAGCCTGATTTTGTAGCTGAAGTTTCATTAGAACATAGCCACACCCATTTAATAAGCAAGGTCTTATCTGTACCTGGGGTTGAGCTGCAGTGGCAGCTTGGGTGGAGGCCACAGACGCAAGACGCTTTCAAACTGGCTTCTTGGTCTGCAGAGCCTGAAACAGAGAGTCCTACCTGGTCCTTTACAGAAGTTTGATGCTCTGATAGAATTTTCTCTGGTGATGGAAATGTTTTGTGTCTACACTGTCCACTACAGAAGCCACTAGCTGTATGTGGCTGCTGAGTTCTTAGAACTGACCACTACATTGGACAGTAACTGAGGAATAGAATTTTTTATTTAATTAATAGATGCAGGTGGCTGGGAATTTGGAGAAACTGGTAGCCTAGTGGCATTTCTCAGTCTCTTGGTTTCCCACATTCCTCAGACTATATTATTCACAAAAATAGGGTATCTGACAGACTGACTAAAATGTGGGGCTTTCCTCCTGACTTGAGCATAAGCTACCTTGACTTGACTTACACATTCCTACAACACTTACTTCCTTGAGAAAGACCATAACTCAAAAGCTTTTCTGAGGGAAAAGAGCTATCACTCACAAAAGTTGTATTTCATTACTTATTCTTATATTTGTCCCTTCTTTTTTAATTTTTTACTTTTTAAAAATAAAATCATATCAAAATAATAAGAGAATAATATTAATACATCATGTATCATTATCTTCAAAGTAGTTAGACTACAAGACATAAACCAAAAAGATTCTTAGAAGTAATAACAAAACTTTCTAATCTGCATTAGTGTATCATTTAGGGTATGAGTAACACAGGGCTGCAAGTAGCAGAACACCCAGCAGCCCACAGGCAGGTCTGACACTTAGTAAGAAGCCTGCAAGCCATGGGTTTCTGGCCTCTACTCAGAAAGGTCAAAGCTGGTACTTCTTAGATTCTGGGACTTGCTGTCTTGGTTAGAAACAGGCTGCAGTCACATTTAAGACAAAAATAAGCAGAACTAGGTGTTACACAAAACGCCTCTCTCCCTTTCATCGGGAAAATAGATGATTTCCCAGAGGAGACGGTCACACTCAACTTGAGTCGTCTGCAAACAAACAGGAAAAAGCAAACAGCCCGCTTTTAAGAAACAGCAGCTTCTCAGCAAATAGGGCAAATGGACTCGAAACGAAGTACACAATCCCCCGGCACAGAGAAGTCCAGGAATCATGCACATACCTGTGCAGACTGTCCTTGGGTTGAATTATGAACATTTCTACCCAGACTCCTTAGTTCCTTGCCATTGCTATCTCACTCTCTCAGTGTCAGCCCATCTGCACGTAGATGTAATAAACTCAGTTTTTCCCAGCTAGCTGCTAGAATCTCCTAATTTTAGTCCCTGTTCATTGGAATAAACTTTTCTTTTTCACAAAATCCCTATTTTTGAAGAGGATTCATGTGTGCCATCCATATCAGAGACTCTACATACAACTCTGAACTTGTTGGTTTCCAAGACTAACTTGCTCTTAGGCATATGACTGCTTGCTCTGTGAGAGGCTGAGGAGGCAGGAACCCACTGCCACAGACCGATGTAACTATCAGCGAGGGCCGAGGGCGGGGCACACTTCCACAATGAAGGGGAAGAGAATCTTGGGTAGACATCTAGCTGTGTCTGGCAGCTATAGCATAGTTTAAGTGCCAACGGTGTCCTCTGATGGTAGTTTTCCAGGATTTCATTTTTTACCTACTCTTTAATTCAAGTATTATTTGCTAATCATCTTGCGCCAACTATCACAGACAGACAAAAAATGAGGCCAGACATGTTCATGATGAATAAGGAGAGTCTAAGTAAATGTATAAAATAACACAAAGATATATAATACAAGGCACAGATTTACATTTTTTTATTTAAGAATCTCGTACATTTAACCTGAAAGCTCTTCCTGAATGACCTTCTATGACATTCACTGCATATGCATAGGCATGATCTCATTTGGTGATTATTTTCAAATCTAGTAGATACACATCTTGGTGAGCCCAAGATGCTAGATGCTAGCCCCGGGCAATGAGGCACATTACCTGAGCCCAAGCTGCTAAAGCTTTTGCTTTTCTGTGTAACTCACACCTCCATGAATCTTATCTAACACCCTTATTTCTTCTATAGGGCACGTCACAGCCTCCCTATGCTTCAGAACACTGCACAGCATTTCAACACTTCATGTCTATTTTAAACAGCAAAATCACCAATGAAAAAGAAAGAGAAAGGAAGAAACACATCTCTAGATAGAGCTCAGAAAGGACATTTGTTTACAGTACAAAGACTAAAATAAGAAGGCAGAGTCAATTTGGTTTGACCTCAGCTAGTAACGTATATCAGTGGACTCAAAGTTTTTAACATTCCATGCATACACAGTAGTGATTTGAGATTAGAAAGAAATATGGGATTCATGAATAGTAAGCATCAACTGCAGCTGGCTAAATGGTACTCTGCCTCATTGCCCTGGGCTAGAAAAGCCAGAAAACATGCTGGCAGGACTTGGTGTGTCAAGTTCATGCCCCTGCTTGGGGTGTATGGAAGAGGAAGACAAAACAATTCGGGGAGTAACCGGCCTCAGAGTGAATTTCCTGGTACAAAGAACCTCAACACTGCTCGTGGGGAGACATATGTTAGGTTTGCCCTAGTTAACACCATCCAGGCTTCATCAAAATCCGAGGGGCAAAAGCTGAAAGGAAAAAATATCTCAAGACACCTTTCACGTAGCCACGAGAAGATGAGCAGAGCTACATGGGTGAAGAGAACACTGAGTGCAGCAGGATAAGCAGAAGCAGCAGCTGCCCACTGGGCCACGGAGTTGACAGTGTTAATAAAGGAGACACAACAGCAAAAGGACAGGAGATAGCTTGTGGCCTGTTGATTCCTCTGGCTGGGACTTAGTTGGTTTCTGGTGCTTCTGTGACTATCATTCGCGGCTTTGACTGTCCTCCCCAGACTAAAGCTTGGGAAAAGGGGAGGTCCTTGCAAACCATCACAAATCCCTGAACAACTTCTGCACAACATTTTTGGAATTTACACTGATGCTTACAATAAAAATGCCTTAAAAACCTTTCAATTTCCAGACAATGTTTTTTTTTTTTTTTTCTGGAAATCAACTGCTTCAAATAATGCTCATTAAGCTTTCATTTCAATCTTTTTAGAAAATGCCAACTGATGTGATACCATTTTGGAAACTGCTTCCATTTCTAAGTCTTAACTTTTGGTCTGAACTCAGTCTCCCATTATTTATCTGTAACTTACCAAGGCTGGATAGGTGTTGTCTCAGATGCCTCTGCTCCTGAAACTCTAGTTTCTATGCTCTTTGAGGCTTAGAACTTTGGGCGAAGTCCTCATTATGTGAAATAAACATCCAAACCCCGAGTCTAAAATTGTCAGATGAGACGATGGCGACTTAAACTCATCTTGTTAATAGCCACAAACTACTAAAAAATGTATTTCTAGGTTTTTGAAGAGGAAGACATTGAGCAGTTGCCAAATTCCCCAAGAGATCTTCATAAATGAGCAGAAATGTTTGCGAGCTCAGGGGAAAGCAGACAGATGGGAGGGGAAATCACAACCTCTTGTCAATTCAGTTAGCTTCTCAACTTGCGGGCCTGTCCCTTGTCACTGCAGGAGGACCTGTTCCTCTAGGAATAATCACCTTAGAGGGGTGATTAAGCCTCCAACTGGCCTCTAAGTAAGGTGCAAGATGAGTAAAAAAGGCTAAATTAAATGCTATTCATTTTAGGAGACAAAATTATAACTAAGAAATGAGCCAAAGAAAATAATTAATTTAGGGCCGGGGAGTTAGCCCAGTGGTTCCGGCGCCTGTCTTGCAAGCACAAGGACCCGGGTTCGATTCCCCGGTAACCACATAACAATACTGGGTGTGGAGACCCACACCCAGCAGCAACCAGTACCACATACCACAGTGCCGGGCGTGGTGGCTCACGCCTGTAATCCCAGCACTCGGGAGGCAGAGGCAGGAGGATTGT
>PVIR01003866.1:0-84207 GCA_004026965.1 Petromus typicus | reverse complement strand
GTGAAAGTAGAAGGTTTTTGACATGTTTATATAAATTATAAGGTAGTGTACTTGAGAAGTTCTTTATTATGGTTTCCTTGATTCTAATCAGAAGTCCTGACTGAATAACAGGTACTTTTTCTTACCTGTGCACTGAATAGAGGGGCAAGAGATGAATGCAAACTTCAGAGGTGGGAAACCAGGATAATTTCTTGCAAAGTACTTAATTATTTTTATAAAAAAATGGAGTGGATCTGAAAGCCCATTACCTTTCGCAGAATAACCCTGAGTGGCTAATGTATTGGAGTAGGTAAGGAAGAGAAGAAAAGAGGGAAGAAGGGAGATGGGACAGCAGAGGAAGAGGAAAAGAGGGCGGAGACTGGCTGGACTGACAGCAGCTTCCACTGTGCCGTGGTCCACTCACAATTACAGCCCAGACCAGATCCACCTTCAAGGAATGCTTTCATTTTGATAAAAAACAGAGATAGCTTATTGAAAAAGGCTGATAAGGATACAAGGGAGAGGAATGATGTTTAGCTATTCAAAGACACCTTCTGGGGGCTAGTTTGGCCAAGTCAGTCTGCACTATTTTGCAGCACGGCTTTGAGAAGGTTGGTCGGTTCCCAGCTCTTGGGTGCAGACTCTCGAAGCTCTCAGATTGTGAAGAGTCATATCTGATTCAGGCTCGGGGGTTTGTGCACCTGGGGGTGCAGTGCCTGGAACAGTGTGAAATTTCCAGAGCTTTGAGATCTTTCTAGTCATTCTTTTCGGTCTTCAGTTGCTAAAGAAGTGCTGCGCTGACAAAGGACAATTGTCCCTTCAAATACATAAGTATTGAGAAAGTCTATGGAGACGTTTTGCTCTCTCATAAAAATCATTTATTGGCACACTGAAAATGACCTTTTTTTCTAGTACAGTAGCTGTATACACCTATAGTCGCAATTCAGTGTAAACTATGTGTTACAAGTCACTAGAAATCTAATTAGCAGGATGGATTTTATAGAGAATGAGAATAACTATGAGTCTACAGCGGCCCAGCCATCGAGTCTCATTGGAGCATAAACCAAATATCAAACTAGTGTTGTCCAGCAACAGAGTGTTTCTGTAGCCACGGGAGACTGAGAAGGATATACACAGGATAGCACCCATTCAATAAATTAGGTTCTAACTAAAAAAAAAAAAATCACAATTGACAGAAGTAATTGAAATGAAGCACAGAAGTAAATAATTAGCTATTTACATACACCATTTTTTTTTGCCCAAACTTTGTTAGCTTTCCCATCCTACTTCTTGCCTTATATTTGTTATTCTTATTTTCTTTCTTTCTTTAAATGGTGAATTTCTTGGCTCAGTAGAAAATATTTAGATAACTAGTTAGAACTTTTCCTTGCTCAGATCCTACAGTTTCTAAAACTTCATGTGAAACTGAAGAACGTGAAGGTTGTCTAAGTACCAAGCATTACTCAGTGATAAGAGCACTATTCTTCTATCAGTCCTAGTAATGACACAGCATTTCATAGTTTTCCAATATTCTTGAAGCTGCTCTGGAGAGTCAGGCTGTGAATGAGGGCAGAGAGGATGGATTTTCGTTTGGAGCAGGCACAGACAGGACATGTGGAGCAGCGTGCTTGTCCTGAGGGTATGGAAATGCTGTGGACTGCAGCTGCAGGTTCCCACTACCAGAGGAGTCCTCTGCCCTTGGGCCGCCATTTTCTCAGTGATCAGTGTTTAAGGCTTAGTAACACTGCAGCATTAATGAGCTAGAATGCTGATACTGTTTCTACTGAAGAAGGGCTCTGTGGTGAGTGACAACAGGGGGCTATAATGTAAAGAAGTTAGTTGGGAAGGCAAGGAGTTGGTACATTTTCTGTGCCATGGCCAGAATGTGTGGGTCACAGCATTCTTCACAGATGTTGCCAGTGAGCCTCTTTGATGCTCCTGATCCTTTTCTGGTACTTGGAGCTATCTGTCATTATTTCATGTCAGCGTTGTTCTCTTACTAGACTTTAAGCTGCAGGACAGAGACTCTCCCCATCTGCTCAGTGATGTTTCCACAGTGTCTAGAACAGTGTTCTAGCGTCTGGAACAGTGCCTGGTCCTGAGTTAAAATTAAACATTTGTACTCAGTAAATGAATCAAATATGAAATCTCCCGGTTTGCCTGTCTGTAGAGACTTTCTTAGTTTACACGGTGGGCAGGGACTGTAGCTTGTCTACTGGGTTATCCCAAGGGCCCGACCCTGCTGAGAAGCTGTGTATGGGTAATTTGTGCTCAGGTGGGTAGTACAGCTCGTCACTTCTAGAGTCACTGTACTCACCTCCCAGGTGGACGGTGGACCCTGCGCGAGAGACACTGAAGCAAAACATTCTAGAAGAGAAACTATCAGCCTCAGATTCACCTCACTTATCCCCACCTCCCCCGACAACCTCTTTGTTTGGCCAGAAGCTTAAGGAAAACATTATCAGGAGAATTTATTCTTGGCAGTGCCAGTTGACTAAGTCACCAATACCATGATCAGAAAAGAAATGAACTTAACTTGCCTACAAAAAAGGACCGAGAAATAAAACCCTGCTCTGCAGGTGGGAAGGAAGGGATGCGGCTGCGCAGGTCCTTGGTGGGCTGGAGTTGCTGGGTGTGGGTGGGAACACAGGCACGACAGCGTGGAGAGGCTGCAGGGAGGGGGCCGAGCGGTGAGTGCGCAGTCTGTGGAGCACCAGCTGTCCTCTCCTCTCCTCCTCCTCCTGCCAACTCTGCCTCCCATCGGCTCGGTGGGCAGAGCTCCTTCCTGTCGGGCTCGGGTGGGCGGAGCTCCTTCCTGTCGGGCTCGGGTGGGCGGAGCTCCTTCCTGTTGGGCTTGGTAGGGGCGGGTGGGAGGAAGCAGGCAGCTGGAGCCCCCACAGAACGTTCTCAGGCTATTGATGCTCTGCTGGAGTAGAAGTCAGGGACCGGGAGCCCGGTGTGAAGCGTGACCTAGGGGGACAAGACTATGAGTTCTGCAGGGCCTGAGAGGGTGGGTACCCCTGGCGGGAGAGCAGGTGCCCTGTGGATATGGTCCTAATTAAAAGGCGGGGGGGGGGGCATTCCTTTCTCATAAAGGTCCTTTCTAGTTGACCATAAAGATATTTTAGCAAAATTTTAGCTGTAGGGACAGCTTTCACACCCTGGAGATACTAAGGCTTTCTAACAGCTTCCTCTTCTAAGGGATTCTGGAGCTCATGGGCCTTATGGCTGAAGACATAGGCACTGATATGCAGGAGGCCAAGGCTGCTGGCCACACTGCAGTGACCACTGCAGTGATTGATGGGTGGAGAACAGATCTGCAGGAACAGCCCTTCTCCTCTGTCCTGCCTGTTAGTTATTCCAAGTGAGTATAAGCCCTGCCTTCTGGCTGCCTGGGTGAGTGGAGGCTGGTTATGAAGAAACGAGATGTTTCTATTATTTCATCAATTTCTATTCCTCATCAAACCTCGGTGCAGAGCTTTGTGGATAAGACCAGAGCCATTTCACTCAGTACTATCATTTTCTCCCTTCGCCTCTAAGGAGAATCTCAGAACCTCCTGAGAGCATCTAGTATATTACTCTTTGGAAGGGAAATGGCTCAAAATGTGGAAAACTCTGAGTGAGGCTTTTGAGACATTGACTAGTAAGGCAACGTCTGGCCTGCTTTCTTCAAGTCTTGGGGCTGAGCTCTGCACCAGTAAGTTTGCATCTTTCCAGAAAACCCATCTACTTGCAGGAAAGAGAAGGGCAGGAGTCACTGGTTTGTGATTAATCTGACTGTTTATATTGATAGAGAAAAATGAGTTTCAGAAACAGTGTCTGGGCCATGGTTCTGGAAAGGGCAAAGATCTCTGCAGTGTTTTGATTTTCATGTCCTGGCTTAGGGTGGCCTTTTGCAGAATGACGTTCGTGGTTGGTATGAGAGGTCCAGCTCAGGAGGTGGTGAAATTCTGAGCACAGCTGTCCCTGCTTTAGGGCTCCAGTTCTACTCCCCAGCCCTGCCCCAGCCTCTCTGAGGCCGCTCAGGCCTTAGAGACTTGGCTTGGGTAGTCTGTGGCCTGGAGAACTCCACAGCATGCTGTCCTCAGCCCTTCTGAGGCCTTGTTCACTTGTGACTGCTGCGGGCCCAACCTATGGACGGTCCTAGTTCAGGCTGCAAATGCCCCACACCCAGCCCTACCCTTTCTCTTCGCCTGTGCACTCATCACACCACAGCATTAGTGCTGTGTCCTACAACCAGACTATGAGCTCTGAGAAGGCAACATTTCTATCTTGTTCCCCATTGTTGTATATTCCAATGTGTATACTTGTGCCTGGGTTGTTAAAAACACTCTACAGATATTCGTGGAATGCATGCATAAAAGAACACATGAGAAGGAATGTTTGACATCAACAGCGAATCACTGGTAAGTAACCTGCCTGCAGGCTTTATGTTCTCTATACCCACACACCCAGCAGGGCTGGATGGCAGGAGAGAGCAGGCCCCAAAACTTTCTGACGAGGCTCTAGTGCTTCACTCCTGCATCTCTACTCCTCAGGTAGCTAGAAAGCTTTGTGTGAGTCATCTCATTTGCTTCCCTGCCAGTTGGATCAAGGTTTTCATTTCTACCTAGAGATGGAACTAGAGCAAACCACAATAGAATGGATCCCAGTCTCCCATTGGCTGTTCCCAAGTCTGTGTGCAAGGACGGGGAAGGGGATGCTGGGATGCCCTCCTCATCACATCGATCCCCTTCCCTGCTCACTCCCACCCTGTCTTGCTCTGGGCCTTACACTGTCAGCTGCTCTCTGGGAGCTGGATTTAACTGCCCTTCTGCAGCCTTTGAAGCAGCAACCTGAGGACGCTGAGGTGGGGCAGGCTGAGCTTACCTGCACATTCCTGTTCAGGCTGACAGCGGGAAAGAACAGGCCCTCCATGTTCTCGAATGCAATGGGACCCTGCTGCTCATCGTTGATGAAAAATGTCAACGTTTTTCTATTTAAGTCGAGGAGGACCCCAATGGTGGCCCCTTTGCTGATCCCTCCCTCTGTTCTGTGGGGAAAGAAAGAAAATGGAGTTTCATTGCTTCTCATCACCCCCAAAACTCCCCTGTTGTATGCTTAACTCCAAGTTCTGCAACCTGTTTAACAGTTTTCAAAACACCTCCTTTACGCCCCTCCTCCAGGTTAAAATTTTTTTTTCTCTAAGCACTTTTTTCATATAGAATTTTAATATCACAGATATACTACATACTCAGTTATGTACTACGTCTAAGTATATCTGTGCTTTATACTCAAGAAGAGTAATGTCTGTGCTCCTGTCCACTTTCTGGGGCAGGGCTGGCCCCTCTGCCCCATGAGAATGTGGGGCTGCTCCGCTTGGCTGAGAGTGAAGTGGTTCCCTGGGCAGCCACGGGAAACAAAGCCCTAAAGACCGGAAGGTGACAGCCTTTCGGCCATCAGAGCTCTGATTCCACTGCACACTGCACAAATGGTGTGAATTAAATCCCACTAAATACAGAATGACTTAATTTCAAAGTCAAAATAAAGAAGCACTTAGGTTGAACCTCAAAGCTGTGCATGACAAATTGGATTTTTGGCCTTCTGCCTCTCATTAAACAGTAAAACTCATTTCAGAAAGATGGTAAGATTTTGACACATTAAATCTGAATAAAGCAGTGAGAGGCTCTCTGTAAAATGACAACACTGAGGAAGGCTTCCCTGCAGATGGAGATAATTCTACTACAGGGAAAGTAGTGTTTTTAAGAGACTTGGTACAGGTGTCATTCTACAAAGAATTGTGTCTTAGGCATCAATTGATGGCTTCACAAAATGCCATTAAACAAGGATGATCAGATTTGTCTTCCCTCCTTTCTCAAGGTCTAAGAATACTGAGCATCACCTTCCTCCCACTAGAGCACAAAACTGAAAAGCATCGTTCATTCCCTCTCACATGCAGAATTCAGCCTGCACACAGTCACGAACAGACGCGTTTACAAACTGCCTGTTAGCCACTAGCCACGGGGGTGACGAGGACAGCACAAGCAGCATGCAGTTAGCATGCAAGCGAAGGTGTTCAGTTTGAAGAATGTGTTCCTCCTCATAATGAGATGGCTGTGTTCATACTTGGTCCTTCAGTCCAAAATAAAGATGTTGGGTGTAGTTATGGGTGGTGGCATTGGGAGTAGAGAAGTCTCCTATTGGTGCACCTCTGAGGATTACTGGTTGTCTGTACCCTCTAGCATTTGATATCAAGTTGAAATGATTCCTGTGCTTACTGTAGGTGTATTGAGTGGTACACACCTAATGGAGATGTACAGAAAATATCCCAGGGAATAGGAGGTTCTAGGAAGCTACTGGCCAGAGAAGGGCAGTGACGGGTCTGCAGGAAAAGCTCAGAGTGGCCTGAGCTGCTTGCCCCAAGAAAGATTATGAAATCTATCTTGGGGAACCTTTGGGAATAAAGTACACGAGTGTCTATGAAAGACACTCAGCACGGGAAATGACTGAAAAGTACATCTGAGTATAACACAGATGAAAAAGAAATCCAAGGAAAAAATGACACTGTGTGTTAAATGACAGTTGTGTATATTTTGCTGATAGAAGAGAACCTTGAGGAGATGACTACATTCTCTTTATCAGACTGCTCTGAATTCATACAGGAGCTTGGGAGCTCCTCAAGTACAAACCCACTCAAATTGGCCTCATGAGATTGAGTTTAATAAATAGCATCTGTTCCAAACAGTAGTGTGATAATAATAATAATAATAATAATAATTAATAATAGCAATGGTCTCTATTTTTCAGGTGCTGCCAATGTAAAGCATTTTTACATTTAATCTGTACAACCCTCCTGTAAGGAATACTAATTTGGAGGGTTTACAAGGTGAAAAACAGATTATCTCGGCCAGAAGCCTTTTTTGGTAAGTTGTAGGTCTGGGTTTAAGCATCCTATAATGCATACACCTGGGGATTCTAGTCTCCAGCTCTGGGTCAGCTATGGAAGTGACCAAGAAAAAGGCTCACATCTATTGTGATGCAAAAAATAGCCCCTCAGGATGGACTCAGCTAAGTTAAGAACCTGCTGTGCTACTTCCTGGAGACCAGCTGGTCAACTTCCTGTCTGTGGAACTGGTCTTCAAACAAGGTTCTCACTGTGACCCAAAGCCAACGTGAAGAAGGCTTGGCTGGGGGCTGCAGGGTACCTGTTGGTGTGCGAGTTGTTGTGCATGAACCAGCTCCGGTTATTGTCCACATACATTGCCCAAGCTTTGTCGTCCTTCCCTAACATCACATCCTTCATCACATCCATACGGGCCACACCAAAGGCAGGGTCGGGGTGGTTGTCATAGCGGTCTATTGTCAGCTCCCAGTAGTGGACGCCCTTGGAGAAGCCGGTCTTCCCAAGCACCACTCGGTCATCGTAGCTACTGCAGGTCACTGTCAGGTTGTCATTGGAGAGGATGATGTCGGAATGCGCTGAGCCCGGGTCGAAGGCAAACCAGGCCGCTGCGGATAGAAGGGAATCGGGTTATTGAGATGGGTCTTCCAGGCTCGGAGCTGCGACATGCTCCTGGGTGACTGAGGAGTGGTGTCTGGTTTCATGCTGCCATGCAGGAAGGAGGTGTCTGGGCCAGGGGAGCTGGCATTGCACAGAGAGGTACTCGTCCAGGGAGTCAGCACTCTGCACAGAAGCAGGTGGCGGACACACGACCGATTCAGCAGGGTTACCTGGTGCAGCCTGCACTCCCAACCCGCTGATCCAGGGGTGAAGCGGCATTGACTTTGGAAGGCACAAGTCCCTTCATCTGGTGACTGGCAGGACAGTACACCAGAGACATAAGGAAGAGGGTATGTGCTAAGATGCCGGTATGACCCCTCAGGCGGGAGCCTAGCCCTAGAGTCCTGGATGGAGGAGGGATAAAACACACCGAGTGAAATCAAGAGATACCCCTTCAGCAGAAGTGCTAAAGTCTGTCGCCTTGACAGTGTCCTGCTCACAAGCTGTGAAGCTTGCAATGTCATACACTCAATCTCAAGAGTGAATATGACTTGGATGAAAGGTAGCTTCCTCTGTAACTGAAAAATGTGTGTGACTCCTGTCATGAAGAGGTGGTGTGCTTCGCTGGATCGGCAGGAAGTGTGGGTATTGGGTGCTCAGAGAATGGCGTCTTTGAACACACTGCGGAGCGCCCCTTGCTCAGCGCTGCCTACAGAAACCAAACGGCTGGTGTTTTGAGCCTGCAAGCCAGCTCCCATGTGCTTCTGTCTGTGCTATTTGTAACACAGTAAAGTTGTTCCATACCTGCCAACAGCTTTTTAATGTCAACTGTTGTCATTCCAGTGAAAGGCATGGGGGAGAGAAACAGGAAGCAAAATTGACAGTGATGAGAAAACACATCTCTCGTGATAGACTCATAGAAAAGTGCTCCACTGAAAAGGTAATAACACATCCCATGACCGCTGGTCTCACTTGCGTTTGGTGCTCATAAAGAGTGCTTTGCTTTGAAGCATAAGAAAACTGGGTGAAAAGTAAGCTTTGAAATATAACATTAAAAATACAAACTGTTGTCTCTCTCTTTTTTTTTTTAAGGTTTGAGAAACTAATCATGGGGTCAGAATGACAATTAGACAATTTTATTGACATCATATAAACTGTCACCATTTATTTTGCAAAGGAAAGTTAGCACACCAGCCACATAAGTAAAAGGCAACAATTACAGTAGATATACTTGCCTAATTGAGAGTAAGGTGCAGACTGTGTCTCAAAATTGCATCCTATAAAGAGATACTACACATCAAAGCTAAGAAACAACAAACAGGTTGATCAAAATCATTTGTATACATTTTAAAAGCACCAAATGAACATATCACCAGAGGCCTGATTCATGAAAAAACAAAGCCCTTTTTATGCTCATTTTCTTTACTGAGTAAAAATTGCGTCCTGCTCTTTATAAATGAAAAGCACATAGTTTCACTCTTTAATGAGCCTTCTCCAATCGATGCTAAACTCTACAGCATCCTCTTCTCAGTACAGTCCTGTCCTGTCCACTGACATTTCCATACCAAGAAAGCGGTTTTAAACTGAGAAAGTCTAAGTAAATGAAAACGAGGAGGCACTGGCTCTTCAAAGAGCTCTGCTCTGTGTCACCATTCTGTGCATTTCTCACTCTGCTTGTGGCAACAGGTCTTGCTGCAACAGGCGCTCAAGTTAAATGTCAATAAACATGTCATGTCATCCAAAGCCAAATGTTTTGAAAAGCAGAAATTACCTCTTTTTCTTACATTGTTTTGCTATATCAATCCTTCTTCTTGTCTGAAGGAGTGTGGGGGGGGAGTATAAATGGAAAGTGTCAGAGATACACTGGAATCATTTGTGGAAATTTTTCCAACCCTTCCCCTCCCCAAAGATTTGGAGATCCCTATTCTAGGGATCCCTATTCTAGGGGAGGTAGAAGAAGGTAGTCTAGTCATAAAAATGTTCCTGGGTGTACGACTAAAGTGTCTTGTGGTGTTGGGGACCAGTCTAGAAGGTGCAGTTTGGATGAGCACTAGGGGATATAGGATCATATAAATTTTTATCAACTTAGTAAGGCTTTTATATGCTAATTTCTAAATCAGCTGAAGGATAACGTGGTGACTGAAAACATTTTTTATAAGACTAAAAAAGCAACTTACTACAAAAGAGGACTGAGTTAAAAACAGAATTTAACTATTATGACCTTGACTTTGGTCGTCTTATTTTAGTCTGAGATGAATTCACCACGAGGGAATCATTTCTGTGAACTGCTGGATGATTTTCCCATTTAGATTCTCCTGATCATCCCTTCAATTTCTATTCATAGGTTAGAGCACCCTGAGTGTGAAATACTCAGAGTTTCGAAGCTGAATTTCATATCCAGCGTTACAAGAAAATTTGTAGACACTCAAGAGGGCTTTAAAAATTTTTAAATGAATCAGGCCTTTCGCCAACTTTTTTGAAACAAATGTTCTGGGGTCTTTTTACACTACTGTAAACACACCATCATACATTGAAGAGTCATTGATACAACTAGAACAATGCTGTTAAATATACTCATCAGATATCCCCAAACCCACATTCTGTTTTATTCCCGAGACAAAAATACATTACAAAGACTATAACAGAATTTCAGTACATTAGACACAAGTCAAAAGAATTTGATCACAAGCGTGTTAGCCAGTAGTGCACAGAAAAACATAAGAAACGTAGAAGCACAAAGAAATACGTCATTTTCAAGAGAGCTTGAAGTCCTTGCATCCTTTTTGCACTATCATGCTGTGGCATCTTCATTCCAGATGTGGGATGAGCCAACAGAATAAAACGAGAACCAAAAGAAACCTTTGGAAATGGGAAATGTGCATCCCGTGTATCCATGATTACAATATAGTCCTGAAGAGATCCGAGAGTCTGGGTTTTAGGTATTTTAGGATAGTGTTTTGCTAGACAGAGCTCGCTTCGAAGTAACACTAGTCTAGCTTCTCTGAAATCGGCCGCAAGCCCTGTCACAGCCAGACTGGCTGGGGGAAGCTTCCCAGAGGCCACAGGTTTGCATCGCCCAGACCTTTGGACATTAGTAAAAAAGCGTTTTTAATTCAGTGGTCCCTGCCCTTCGGAAGAAAACGATCAGCCCCGAGCCGGCTGGCCGGCCAGCGAGCCAGGCTTGGGCAGAAACTGGGCAAGAAGCGTGTTCACTTTCTGCCCTCTGCCTCGCCCGCTTGGTTGGAGGCATTCTGTCGTTTTTGTTTATCAAGATCTCTTGAGTCTATGTTTAATCAGACCACTCCAGGCTGGATGCACTGATCCAGTCTCCCAGACACAGCTGGTTTCCTGGATACCGGAAGGTTGCAAACCTCCAAACTACGGCCACGGCCTCCCCTCAGCCAGTGCCTGTGCGTGCTGTGCCCTGCATGGATGACGGAGCGAGTGCTCCACGCTAGGCCCAGCTTGTGCAAAAAGAACCGCTTCACTCATCACTTTCCAATGCCATTGGACACGGACCACAGCTCCGTGGCGGGTCCTCACACCACACAAACAAGAAAGCCATAAAGCGCGCCATCCAGTGCTCCTCCCTCCCACGGGAAGCAGGCCACAGACACAGAGACTAGCTCCTCCCCCTCACCGCGCACATACACCGCCAGAACAAAACAGGGGTTTCAGAGATGCCGTCAAGGCCCCGAGAGCAAGTAAGGTCGGACAACTGAGCTCACCCGGTGCATTGAGAGACTGCAAGGAAGAGTGCAGGCTCAGCTGGTGGGGTGAGGATCGGAAATCAAAGTAGGATCTCCCGGGGAAGCTGGGTTGCAGGTTAAGGGTAGAGGAGAAAGGACTCATTCTACGGAGCGGCAATCTTTCCGAAGGCACTGGAAAAGGGAGGGTCTGTTCTTCCGAGTCTGTGTCTAAACGTAAGATCAATGCAAACTAGAGATCAGAAATCTGCCACCTGCCCAGCACGGTTTTCCCCACACCTGCCGCACCGACGCATTCACAGACAGCCTCCTCTGTCCCCTCAGCTGTCACACTCGGGAATGAACTAAACCCAACAGCTCGGCTGGCGTTGAAATGTCACCAGGACAGGACCCAAGACCAGAGGCCACTTCCCTAGTCAGTTTTCATTTCCTATCAGTTTAGAGTTGTGAAAAAAGTACCTTGGAAGGGTTCTTGCAGATTAAATCAAAACTTTTTAAGAGTTCAGTTTAGAAATTTTAGAGGTAAATTCAACTCATCGATGGACAAGATGGGATTTACCAGCTTCAGCTATGGAAATAACTCCACATTTAATCTTGGTCTTTTAAAGGGTGGGATCATCTTTACAACTTGCACGCACACACCTATGTACATATGGGATAATTTTTTTAAACCAGTACCTTCAAGGCTTCGAATAGGAGAGGCAGTGTGGAGTGGCCCAGAAAGAGAAGGCTGGACACGTAATCTGGAAATGTGTCTGAGCTTTGTTTCTGAATTACGAACACATAAAGACATGATTAAATATCTGTGGTTCTCTGATCACACGCAGACGTGGGCAGTGGGGAGGTGCACTAGTATAAACTGTCTTTGTTTCTTTTCAGATAGTCAGGACCAGAACGTAGGGACTTCCGGGTCACTTCATCCGGTTCTTGAAGGTGGTGAATTAGTCTCTCTAAATTACTGTCGCCAATCTTTTCTCATTTGTCTAGCAATAGCTGGCTCTATGCAGTGGTGAAGTCTGGCCAGAAATGGGTTTTTACCAATTGGAGCCTCCTGAAAACTCAGCTTCCTAGTAAGACTTCAGGGATGATGGACCGCAGAAGGTAACTCTTCATGTCCAAAATCCTGACGCACTTTTTTTGCATTGAAAAACATTTTTTTTTTTCTTTGTGACCAGGAAGTGTGACTGGATTTTTTTCTGGCTGGAATCTCTTCGCAGCCCTTGTTTGATGCACACCCTTCTCTTACCAAAATGCTACTCTGTGCATGTTCAAGTAAAAATAACTGGAGAGAGAGAGAGAGTGTGTGTGTGTGTGTGTGTGTGTGTGCAAAATGTGATCCTATTTGAAGATCTCAGCAAGTTTTAAGACTGCCAAGAAGAGCCCCACGTTCATTTCTGAATTTATAATATTAAAGTTAGCTTTGGACTTCAGCCTCATCCTTGGGGAAAGATATTTTCTTCTAAGTATAAACCAGATCTCAGAGAACAGTAGTTGCTATTTACAGAGGTAAAATTTTATATTCTCAAATAATAGGATGGTGAAAATTTCTACCTAAACTTCATATTATTTGGATGACTTGACATACATGATCGTTTCTTAGTCCAGATAGGATCAATTAAAAATTATTTGTTATAATTAAAGGGAAATCAGTCTTTTGAGATATAGTGACATAGTACCACCAATGGATATGGGCTTCTTTTAGGGAGAGGAGGTCTTTCTAACTATATTTATGTCAGTAGAAGATTTTTATTACCAAGAATACGATTGATGTATATCTTTCACCAGGTATATCAACAGCTTATGATATTAAAAATACTTATTGGTTTAAAAATTAAGGGAAAGGACATGAAGAAATAGGTGGATTTCAGAGAGTACTGAATCCCCCAGGAATGATCTTGGGTCCCTTCCCACCATAAGTTGTGCTCACTTTTTCTATTCTTGCCCCCAGGAGGAACTTGGAGCTGGTACTGGGATCCCTTTCTATGTTGGGGGCTTCAGATGGCCATGAATATTACTGGTACAATTAATTACTTGACAATGGAGTGGCTGCTGTGTCTCCTGTGCTTTTATATGGATCCCTTGTTTACCAATGATCCCATCTTCCTTGACTCTCTTGCTCTTGAGCTACGCCGTGTGCTCAGGAGAACGATTAATCTGTGTCGCCCAGCCATTCCTCCTTTTTTTTTAATCCACCTCCCACTCTCCCTTCCCATTTTTAACTTGGCTTTTACCCCGTTTTCTCTAAGCAGCTCCTATTTTTTGTTTAAAAAACTGCCTAAGTCATGAGCAATTTTTGAATGAATGAGAACATGTTTGACACGATTATAGCCAGACTAGATGGAGATTTCTCCTTTCACCTTCCCTGTAGGTGCTCTGCACAAGGGTTTGCTCAATTGCTTCTAGGTCATCTAGGCCTTTTTAGATTATCTGAATTGCAGGAGTCTTAGAGGGAGGACATTCATCTCAGTAGCATCTCAGGAGGAACTGTTACGCCTCCTGTGATGTCTTCTGGGACCAGGAACTCATTGCCACCATCCAGCCACCCTTTGTCTGCAGTTAGTGCTGATACCGGTGGGATTTACCCCTTTGGGGCTCCACTCTGACAACTGGCGTCTTCCTCCCTGGGGCCACAGGCAGCAGATCACTAGCTCTGCCAGTGTTTGATGTCAGTTGCTGATCCTTGCTAAATCTTCCTTTTTCTATGACTGAATTTATTTGCAACTATTTTTCTATATATGGGCTCCAAATCCTTCACTCTCCTGGTCATGCTCCTTTAGACATGTCTAAAGGCATGCACCAAAGACATGACACTATTGAGGACTGTATTTCCACTCTTTGGTTTATTCCAGTCATACTTAACTCATACTGAACAAATACACAACTCTTTAAGTGTGTACGCTGTGTTATACCCTTCCTTCAAAACATAACTATTGATCTGTGGGGAACTATTGATACATTTGACCATTCATAGTCATCAGTCATTTCAAAGAGAAATGATGCCATTGTTTTCAGAATACATGATGGAAAGGTATGTTTTAGTTTGCAGTTAATGTCTATGATGATGATTCATTTTAAATGTATATATTACTGGAGAAAGACAAGTATCTCCTAAAGAGCTCGCTAATATCTCACCACGTTTCAGGCAGTGTTCCTGGCTGGTTGAAGAGCTCTGCTAAAGTTTAATGCGAACAGCAATGAAAAATGGCATGTCAGGAGCTGTGTGGGGAGACTCCAGGCACATCTGTACCCAAGGTCAGGGGCTAGGTCTGGTACCCAAGAGTATCAACGTGTACTGCCCATCAGCTCTGCCAGTGTCTGTCGTTTTTCATCTGCTCTTTCCTGGGCTTCTTTCTCTTTCTCCATGGGTTTGTCTGGATTCAGGAGTGGCACCTAGCTAACAACAGGGCCCTTTGGATGTTGCCAAAAGTTACCAAAATGAAGATGAGAAGTTAAGGAGAAAAGGACTCTCTCTAGGTGGGGTCCTCTGCTTGGCCCACTGTGTATTTGTTATTTTTCCATTAGCTAACACTTACTAGACTTGCATCATGTGCATTATCACATGACTAGAACTGAGCAGCTGGGAAATACGAAGTTGGAGAAGAGAGGGCCATAGGAAAAAACAGTAGGTTGGAGAAAATCTGTGATTTTTCTTTTATAAAATACAACTAAAGTGGCATTTATCAACTAATTCCAGTACATAGAATACTAAAGATTTCTATGGGTGTTGCTGAGTAACTTGAAAATGTAAAGAATGGTCTTGGGGGCAATATTTTTGGGACTTAGAGAGGAAAAGCAGACTTACAGAGGCTTCTATGACACTGGACACTAACCCACCTTCCTCTGTGTCCTGGTGGAAAGCCTGCGTGTCTTCCTGTCTGGCGGGGAACGGTTTCATAACTGAGCTGCCCGTGGGCCCTGGTCCAACAAGAGGGTTGCATTTCAGAGCACAGTAAAGCAAGATATGTCACTAAGAATTGCAAAAGCACTATTAAAGATGAGTTTCAGTTCATTATAAACCCCTTATAAAAAGAATTTGCTTTTGTTGAAAAGATTTAAAAGGAGACCAAGAAACAAATGAAGGAGTCTGAGTTTTTAAAAATGATCTAATAAGTAACTAAAGTCACAATTCTGTCCAACTGGTAGATAATTTATAACAAAAGATGGTATTTTCAGCTTCTTTAAGTGTGGCATTAATTACTGTGAGAGGCGAGACACAAATTCGCTTTGAAAAGAATAAAACAGCCCTTGCCACCCATAGGACAGTTCAACACCTCATGGCCATGTCCTCCGCTCTGGGTTAGAACGCTGTGACATCGTTGGCAGGGGACTCTCCCAGGAAAAGTGGAACATTCTTGTAGTTTAGATTCCAGAGGACTAAACTGCATGGCGCCACTCCCCAGAACTAAAAACAGGTTCTGGATCCAATTCAGTCCCATGGAAGAATTTGGGAAACTTCTTGGGATACCATGGATGTTGCCAAGATTAAAAGGAACAAGATATTTCTCCCTCTGGGCTCTGAAACTTGTCATTGTGTTTCTAAACTTTAGACACTATAAAATTTACCCAAAGTTGATCAGGTATGATTTACCTACCTTGAAGATTTTGCCCCAGAAAATCATGTTCTTTTAACTAAATTACTTTTGGAGAGGTCCAGATGCTCTATGACCATAGTTTTACAGTCACGAGAGGCTCAGGGAAATGTCCAAGCCACACTAACAGCTTCTGCGGGTGGAGAGTAGCTGGGATGTAGACTTGGGCAGGATCAATTACTGATGGATAAAATTTGGGGGATTGCAAAGCTGTTGTTGCTTTTTTGTGACTTGGAAGTGTAGAAAAGGTAGTTTATGCCATAGGCATGGAATACTTTATGTGTAGATGTCCCACAACTGTGAACCTTCAATTGTAAAGAATGAACCCTTTCTTTTTGAAATAGAGTTGATCAAAGCAAACACATCACCATGTCCCTTTGGAGTTCTGGCTACAGATGGAAGGTGGGCAGAGGGGTTTTCTGATGTTCTGATGTTTTTCCTAAAAAAGGTTACAGCTTCTGGGGTGGGAGGAGGGCATTTCAGTACACCAAGATTTAAAAGTGAAGTATTTAAGCTAGACCAAATTGACTATAAAATTATATTTGACTATAACATTATATAAAATTATATTCAGATAAATGGAAACAGAAGTCTACATTTCGCCTATAAGCACTGTATTTTTTGGGTTGTTTCCTTTGATGTGAGGGAGAAGGCATGTAGGTTGGGCAGTGTGGTGCTGAAATCCAATCAGAGAAGTTGATATAATATTCATGAATAACACTTCCCACTTGCTAAAGTAATTTTTAAGATGATTCTCAAGAATTACAACCTATTTATGGCCACTAGAAAGTCCTAAAAAATGTTGGATATGTGGCTACTATGGACATTGAACTGAGGATGCTTGAGGTATTTTTCTTCTCTACTCTGGGCATGTACTTACTGGTTAATACTGGAATTTAGCCATATCTAAAGTCTGATCTTGTAATTACTACTGGTAGTTTCCTTCTCTCCGCTTACCCTCTGGTTGTGATCTGGAGAGCCAGAAAGCTTCTGTGAATAGATAGTTTTGTGATTTCACTCTAAGAAGGGCTCCAAGTTCCAGAGATCACCCGGAGTGGTTCTCAAGGACCTCAGGGAAGTAGCTCTAACATTCCCTTTCCTTCAAGGCAGGGATCCCTCACTGTCCACCCCTCCAACATGCGGAGCATCACCTGGGAAGAAGAGCCTCACTAGGTGAGGCTCCCCGGGGTGGGGCTAGGGCTGGAGGAAGCATGGAGCCACGGAGACCAGTGCAGGAACTGAGGAGGGCCTGGAATGTGATGCTAGAAATGACAGATACTTCCCCGTCTTCTTACAGCAGGCAGGTTAGTCTTGGTGACAGAAGCCTAACTTGACCCTGAGTGGATTAAAGTCTTATTTCTGGCTTCGGGATGAACACAAAAGGCAACTACACAGTGCAGATTCGCTCTGACAGTATGTTTTTAGAGACCTGGCAGACAGACACAGGGGAGTTTTTCCTCTCTGTCCTTTTGGTTAAATGCAAAGAGCACTTTTCAAATGTCAGCACCACAATGTACTGTGCTGGGTGTGGAGGCTGAAAGCAGTGGGTTTGGAAGCTTTCTTAACTTCTCAGGCTGTTTTCTCCTATGAAGAGTAGGAAAATAATAATGAAAGTGATAAAAACAATAATGGTACCTTTCTTGAGGTGTGTGGTAGATAGATAATTGCCCACTCAAAAATACATTGTGGGCTGGGATGTAGCTCAGTGGCACCAGGCCTGCCTGACAAGCCTGACAAGGTCCTGAGTTCGATTCCAAGAACAGGAGGAAAAAAAACCCTTATTTCTCAGGAACCTCTGAATTTGTTACTCTTCAGAGCAAAGAGGGTATTGAGATGCTGCCTGAGTTAAGTATCTTGAGATAGGGAGATGATCCATCTCCAGATGGGCTGAAGTAAACACTATGGTTCTTCTGTAAGGAAGGGGTGAAGTAGGGGTCAGGAAGAGGCCGGGAGACGGTGTACCGCTGGATCCTAGGACAGAGAAACGCAGATGGCTTCTGGAAGCTAGGGAAGGGAAGACCACAAATGGGAGGAACACAGCTCTGCTGACAGGTGACTTCCAGCTGTTAGGACTCCAGTTGCTACTTAGGTAGTGTATTTGTGCTGTTTTCAAGCACTAAGTTCGCTGCAGGAAAAGATGAATCCATAGGGTAGATCTGGAATGCCATGCGAACAGGGTGAGGGAGGGGTTTGGGCATGAGCAGTGGGTACAGAAGTGTAATCTATTAAACTAGCTAATGGTGGACAGAAAATATCTGGATTTTTTTCCTGTTGGACCTTATAATGAAAGAGTGGGTAGTTTTCATACAATTCCTTTATTGTATGTCAGTCGCCTGAAAATATTTCCTGGCTCTCATGTTGGTGTCATCATTCAAGGACTCTGTCAATGGATAACAGAGAAAATTCTCAGTAGATTGACACAAAATAAAGTGGGGCTGGGGGGGGCTTAGTTTATGCCCTGATTCCAGACAGCCTTCTGAGGTACACTCCACACCCCACTACCCAGGGTCCCTGGGACACATCGACTTTGAAGTGTCTTAGATGAAAATCTTCCCAAAATAGAGGGTACAGTTTCTAACTTTCTTAATCAGAACACTGGCCACGAACGCTCTCTTTCATGTGTTGGCATCTTTTCTGTTTTTCCAGTTGCCATCCCTGCTTCGTGCTGTTGATAGCCTCGATTCACTCGGCTAACAACTCCTCGTCTCTCTCCCAATATGGTGCTTTGGGTTCAGTAAGTGGGCCAGTGATCTTAGTGGGTTTATGCATAAATGAATTACGGAGTCTGAGTTGGATGCCCTCCAATCAGGGACCACTATTCTCTCTGTTGTAAGAAGGTAAACAGGTTTCGGGTTCCTGGTTCTAGGGAGGTGGCTGAGTCATACTTTGGAGGTGCTCTGAGCGAGGAGGCACAGTAAAGACTGGGGAGGGAAAGCAAGGCCCTGCGTTTGGGGGAGATACTGAGCTCGAGGCTTCTAGTGAGCCCGGTGCCTGCTTGGTCACCTCATGGAGCTGAGGTGCTCAATGCAAGTTTTTGAATGACACAGTTCCTTTTTGGTGATAACTCAAGTTTTTTTTTTTTTCCTTGCCTAAGAGGCAGATACTCTCTCCTTTCATTTAGATCTCACTCTCTTCCTCACCCCGTTTTTCTCCCTGGCTCCTCCTTCCCTGGGAAGCCTTCCTTCCCCTTCAGATCATGTCAATTTCTCCTGAAATATGTTGTAACTTTGTATTTATTTATTTGTGGTACCTGGGATTGAACTTGCGACCTTGTATTTGTCAGGCAGGCAGTGACAGCCTGAGCTATATCCCTGGCCCTGTGATGTAACTTATTTTATGGCATACAATCAGAATATATCTGTGAAACGATAAAGTTAAAAACTTTTAGAAACATTTGTACTTTTAGAAGTGCACCTGCCAGACAGTGAGGTACTGTAGCAGAGTGGTTTCCACATTCGTGGGGTCCCATCTACAGGAAAACAGTTTGGAGGCAGAGAAAGGCCCTTAATAAAGTTCAATAATTCTGTTTCCAAGAATCTTTCCAAGGCAAATAATCTTTCTACACAGAGACTGGTGTAAGAATATGTGTGCAGAGGTTGAAGCCTTCCGTGTTCCCTCTCCTGAAGGCCGAGGGCAGTCGAAACTCTGTCTGCCCAGGACGCTGCCCGCCATGACACATCCGGGGCAGAAGGCCTGAGCGGAGTGGAGACCCAGCCCATACGGACTCAGTGATATAGCTGAGCCCTAGGACCATGAACTTGCCTCTAATTCTCGTTTCTTCAGTTTGTTTTAAAGGTATAGCCTGTTTAGTTGGGCAGAGGGAGATTGCGGTGGGGGGCCTCCTGTCCTGCTCGCATGCAGAATGAGCCGCGGAACACTGTGTAGCAAGAAGGCTTTGTACATAGTGTTTTTAACAGATAGGCTTTCACTGCTAGTTTGGAGGATATGGCCCTACGGGCTGTTAAATGAATGACTGTGAATACACAACCAAGTTTGTGGACTTTATTTTAAAATTTCATTCAAATTATTAACTGCTTACAGTTATGTTTCTGAAGTCAGGGTAGTGTGGTGTACATCTGGAAATGGCCGGATTGGTACAGCTGTCTTAGGTCCACCCCAGGAACTAGCCTTTGGGGAACTATGCAAATGTGAGCTTGGATAATAATGTGTCTCCTCATCCGTTCTCTTAAAGTAACATATTAGTTATAATTTTCCTTTAATTAAAATTGTTTTTCATTGTTTTCCTGATTACTTGCCCTGTAAAATTTTTCCCTTTCTTTTTTTCCTCATAATGTTTATCACAATATGTGATTCATTTCATTATTTTTGTGTTGATTTCTTTCGGGCTTTTCTTACTAGCCTGAAAGCTCTACAACAGCAGGGGCAACATCAACATTTCATGCCCACAGTTAGCACAGGGGTTACTTATCAAATACTGCCCAGTAATTAAATCAAAAGACAGACAGACAGACAGATGAATTGGATTTTGAGGAAAAACTTTATCAGAATTCATAATGATATAGACATCTGGTCTCCCCTGTATAATGTTTCCAGTAGAAACCTTTACGACAGTTCAGAGTAGTGATGAGTGATTTAAACCTTGGACTAAAATGCATGTACAAGTTAGATTTGTTATCACAAATGAAAGTGGGCCTTTTGGCAATACAGTCTTCGCTTTGAACTGTGGAAAGGGGTTTATTCTTAATGAGAAGAATGTGCAGGATTTTGTTATGACAGAAAGTCTAAATGACCACCCCATCTCTCAACACCAGCAGGAAAAAAACAAAAAGAATTATTTCGAAAGAAAACTTTCCAGGAACTGTAGGAAACAACATTAATAAAGGATAAGGGTAATAAATGCACCAAAAGTTTACAAAGAACATTATTTTCACTTATTTGTAAAAAATAAAAAATGATACAGTTAATTTAATTTGTAGGCTTTCTCTATTAGACTAGATTGATCAGTTTAAAAAAATTATTCACTCTTTTTTTTCTTGCTTTCTGAATATTATCTCACTCGCTGAGTGAATTAGAGTGAGGGAGAAACAAATAGAACAAAGCAAAGTTATGGAGAAATTATGTGTGTGAACTTTATTTCATCATGAGAAAACCACTTCCGGGTAGTAACAGAGAGTGCTGACATCTACATGATGAGAGAGCTGGCTTCGCATTCAGGTACATTCCTCATATTTGTACACAATATATAAAATTTAGGGAGGAAATTAATTTCTACAGTACAGTTTGTTGGAAGAGAACTTTTTCCATTAGTTGCATTTAGAAAGTGACTCCCAATTCTCTGACTGTGGTACCAAGGACTGCAGTTCCAAATCCTGTAATTTATTAAATGATGCCATAATTTTATGAACATTAAAAGATACTAAGCAATTACATCTTCCTGTGGGATGAGACAGAAGCACTCGGTTACTATGCTAGTCACTGATTTTAGCAGAGTAGTGTGATCCTTGTGATGTATCATGAATAGAGAGTTTTCCTATAGGTCTGATGACAAACATTAGCAACACCGCCGCAGACTTCCCACTGCTCTGCCGGCACGCACCTGTGTCCTCACTCAGAAGGCCTCGTGCACGCATGGAAATGGGGTCAGCACCGTGAAGGGCTTTGGGCATTGCTTCTGGGGAAAAAAGCTCTAGGAAGCCTTTAGCATTTAGGATGGTATTTTGGGGAAAGAGGAGACTGCTCTCACATTTAGGTCAGAAGATGTTGCAAAAATGATACTTTGGGGAGAGGCTATAGCTCCAATATCACTGTGATTCAGATGGGAATGGACCAGGCAGGCCTCTTTCCCATCAGCCAGCTCTTCCCTGAACAGCATCACCCAGACTTGCAGCCACCCTATAAAGCACTGCCTTCACAGGCAGGGGCCCTTCACCCTTGCTGTGGAGTTCAACGTTGTGCTTGTTTTTAACCATGTGAACCACTTGAGGGGTGACTGGCACAGGCTGACGTTTGTGGGAAGTGGTGGAGACACCTCCACAGTTCTTTTAGCTAACATCTTGCACAAACGCAGCGGAATTAGTTCTGCAGAGGGAAGTTCTGGAGAACGCCAGTGGGGTGGGAGGTGACTTTTATGATTAAAATGGCACCCAAAGTTCTTAAAATGTTTTGGCACCAGCCACAAACACCTCTTCATGGTTTCATGTCATGTGTTGGAATTGCTTTTAAAATCAAAATGTTCAGAGCCTCAGAGGTTAAACTTGGCCATTAAATTCAAGCCTCTTTTCTGAGGCAGATAATAGGTCTTTGATGGCCTAACTATTTACAGGATAACCACGAAGCAAACACCCTCTACAGATTACCCTTGTCCAGTGGCCTGAGGCGGCCTAACCAGGACTAGAGTGACTGGCAAAGATGCAAATGGCGAGGTAATGCGGAGTTGCTGGTCTCTTCCTGTTGGGTGGCCACAGGAAGCCTCAGTCCTGGTGCTGGCGGCCTGGGCTTAGGGTAGGAAATGGAAGCTGTCCAAGCTGGTTAAGCCAGTAGTGGCCCAAAGGCCTTCTCTGAATGGCTCTAGCACCCCACACCCATTGAAAACATGTTCAGTCATACGAAGCCACAGCTGGAAAGAACCCTGGTCCCCCTCAGGAACAAGCAAACACTACAAAGAAACTGAGATTCATCTGGGCAAAACTGGCAACTGATGTGATCGGTGGAGGATGGGAGCCTGCCCTAGAGCCTAGATACATCCGTCTTGGACACCGGGGCCACATTCAGGCCTTCATTTTCAGCTTCTTCAAGTGCAGCTTAGTTAGAGGGTTAACAAAGGAGGCTGAGGCCCGAGCCAGCGCACTGCCGATGTGGAATCTTTGGTTTGATCTCATCCACATCCCATAGGCTCCCTAAAGGCCGGAGAGAGGAGCGGCTCGGGGCCAGCACGCAGAGCAAGTCATGGAAAGGCTCGAGGGATGTGGGCAGTGGCGGGGTTACCTCCGGGCGGGCCAGCCACGTTAGATGCCTCGCAGCTCTCGCTCTGAGGGGTACTGCTGAAGGGCCTTACCCTCGGACGTCTGCAGGACCAGGGTCTTGCTGTAGGGGCTGACTCCCGTCTTGTTGAAGGCCTTCACTCGAGCGTTGTACGTGCTGTTGAAGTGAAGGCCATCGACCGTGCACATTGTTTCTTTTCCAACATACACTTCCTGGGGCCAACGAAAAAGGAGGACATCACTTAAGGTGAGCCCTGGGAGGGGCTAGGAAGGCAGTGTTCCCTACCGGATAGGAGTAAGAGCTTTGGCAGCAGCCTAATCTAGCCTTCCCTCCTGTGAGATATAGAGCCATGAAACTCACCTTTTAAAGGCTCAGTTACCAAATCTGTGAGCTGTGGACAATATCACCTGCCTCATGAAGTTGGGGCGAGGATTATATACTGCGTATGTTCAGGAGGATTAGCATTGTGCCTTGTATTTAGCATGGGCCCTGCGGCTTAATGATTAGGAGTTATTAGCTTAATGAACGGTGTGCTTTGAGTTGAGGTGGTGTTCATTCATATGCACTTGGCAGCATCTTGTACCTGCCGAGTTCTTTATCCCTCACTGTGGTTTGGGAAAGCATGTTGGAAACATGAGCACATGAGGTAGTCACTATGCTGTATTTATAGGAGAGCTGATACCTTCAGGCACTGTTGCAAAGACTTCCCTTGGAAGCCACCAGAGTACAGGTTTGCACCACTGAGAGAAGGGGGAGGAAGAATGACATTTCAGAGGCTTAAAATAAATCCCAGCATAATGCATCTTGGGCATAGGGTAGGCATTTGCTTCGCACGTCAGCTGTACACTTTGCAAAATTATGCTGATGTCATGAATAAAAATAATTTGCATTCAGAGCACAGCCTCGAAACGACAACTTTCTAAGAAGATTGAGGTCTTGGGTTGCCCATCGATTCATTACTACTGCAGCAGTAACAAGAATATGAATACTGAATATTATATCCTCTGATTCAGTCCTTCTCAAATTTTATTCATATGAATCACCTGGGATGGTTATTAAACTGCAGCTTCTGATCCAGTACAGTCTCTCGGGTGGCTCTCAGATTTTGCATTTTTAACAAGTTCCTGATCCTTCATGGGGAGGACTGGATTTGAGTAGTGAGGCAAGGAATCATCTGAAGACTTCTGGTAACACTTCTCACAGTAGCCAGTGGAGTAAGAGCAGGGATTCCAGACAGGCACCCAGGTGGACTAGAGGAGTGTGGGAGGGGATCCACTGGCTTCCTCGCTGCTACTGAGGCACAAAGAAGAAGGAGAAGCTAGTCTGTCTTAAGATTCTGAGTCTGATATCTAAGAGGATAGTTGGAATACAAAAGATGTAGAAATAAGTTTTGGAAGAAAAGTATGGGCTTGTTTTATAGTCCGTTTATCTTAAGGCAGTTTTAGGATGTAGAACTTGAAAATTCTGCAGTGGCTGAAATACGAGTCTGCCTCTCAGAAGACTAGTGTGGTTGAGAGAGACGGACCGGGGTGGGGATGGGTCAGCATCTGAGGAGGTGAGGAAGCAGGGGAACATGAGATCCTGGAGCAGTGAGAGAAGGAGACCATGTCCAGCATGCTTCTGACAGGTAACAGTTGGGCAGAAAGAGCTAGGACAAGAGAGTTTATTTAAAGAACTGGGGAAACCAGGAAAGTTAGTTCTCAGGAGAAAAAACAAAAAGAAATGGCAGGAGGGAAGAAATGAAACAAGAATGGAAAGGGCTAAGGGAGAGATAAGAAACTGGTGAGCAGACTGGATATTTATTCATCACACCACACAGAGTTCGAAAACATGAAATAGAATCCAAGATTGATTCTTCTTCTTCTCTCTCTCTCTCTCTTTTTCTTTTTTTTCAGTTTTTTGAGACAGGGTCTCACTTTGTAGCCCAGGCTAGACTCGAACTCAAGGCAATCTTCCTGCCTCTGCCTCCACAGTGCTGGGATTACAGATATGAGCTACAAGACTCAGCATTAGATGTGGGGAACTGAACTTGAGACCTTGCGCCTGCCAGGCAGATGCTGGAACCACTGAGCTAAATCCCTGGCCCCAAAACTAATTCTGATTTCAGAATGGTAGGAACTTGATTCCTCCCTGCCAATGAATCCACACATATGGAGATGAAGAGTTCAGTCAAGGGACAGTCCCTCTCAAAAGCACTTAAATATAGCAGAGGGTCAAAACATTTAGGAAAAGGAAGCTTTGACAGGCCACTGAAGACCTCACAGTCAAGGTCTGGAGTTCTCTTTGGACGAGGTTTCTCTTTGTCTTACAGGGACTGGCTCTGGCACCCAGGGGACAGCTCCCTCAGCAGTCCTACGTATTGCATCGGGCTCCCAGAAAGGAGAACTCAGAGGGGACTGAGTTGGAACAGGTGGAAAACAAGGTGGAAGGAAAGAGTGGATGAGAGTGAGGGTGTTTACTTATGAGCTAGAAGCAGACATGTGCAGATAGGAAGACATACATGATGGTCAACTTGTGCACTACTCTGGCTGTGTCTGGTCGTCCTGGTCTGCTTTGGAGGTCAGCACTGGCCTCCCGGTGGGGTTAGGACTCCCTGACCTTCCTATGAGAATAATCTGCAGGCACCAGTTCGGTCTGGTGAAAGGCTCAGGAAAAAACAAGAAAAATCTCTGCTAGAAGAGTTCCTTGGAAGAGGGAGGCTATAGCAAAAGAACATGACATGAAAGAGAAATACCAATCAAAGAGTTTAGATAGAAATAGTGGCTGCAGAAACAAACTGTACACAGTGGTTAATGATATTACTGGCAGTGGATAATAATGGCAGTGATAATAGCTACTACTGAAGGCTTGCCATGTACCAGGCAGCATGCTAACAGAACCTTATCTGGTCTCTTAGCGACAAGGCATGAGATACATGCTCCTGTTATTACCACCCTGTTTTGTAGATGAGGACGCAAAGGAGCCAAGAGGTGAGAGTGAGGGCCTGTCTTACGGCTGCATGGAGGAGACTGTACAGGAAGGTAGGCAATGTCACCCTAGATCTTGCAGGACTACATGAGCTAGCTCTGAGGGTGAGTAAAATAGTTTTAGACTCTTCTGCCCACCTGTGATAGTATGAAGAGTAAGCAAGTCTGAGCTGAGGGCAGGCAGAGAGATGGGAAAGTCATACTGCAGGTCTTGTTGTGCACGTGTGTTGTGCATGTGTACCTGTATGGAAGGGTCACTGGCTTTCAATAATAAGCAGTCGGTTGTCTACTTACCCGGAACTGACCACCACTGCCGTCATCCAGCTCCAGAATGTACCCTTCGGCGGGCACCATGGACAGGGGGGGCTGTTTCCAGGAGAGCGTGGCGCTGTTGTTGTGGGTGCAACACTCCTCCAACTGGAGGATGGGGGTTGCTGGGACTGGAGAGGAAGCTAAACAGAAATCAGAGTCACTCTGTGGCTTCTGTCGAGCTGCATATATTTCAGTATCTGAAAAGGATACACAGGCCCCTGATACCAGCATGGTCAGAAGGAGCAGCCCGCGGTGCACAGGGCCCTGAGTGGGACCCTTCCCAGAGCCTCCCAGTGGGGCAGGTTCCTGGCCTCTGAGGCCTGGTGCTCAGCTCAGGCGGCAGGTGGAGGGGCACAGGCATATGCACAGAGTAGCTGTTCTCACCCCCTCAGGCATAGGAGTCACCCCAAGGACATGGATTTCCCATCTGGCCCACTGACGTTTCTTTAACGTCCAACATGCCTGATGCTCTTATTATAACATTCATTGAAAATTTGACCCCCAGTTTATATACTGAAGACTATGCTGAGAAATAGTTCTGAAGTTACTGTATTTCCAGTATCTATGTATGTGAGCTAGGATTCTACTGGGGGTCTTGCTTCCATAAGTACCTATGAGAATTGATGGTTGAGAATTCAGTAGCAAGGGACACAAGGGGTGATCTTTCAGTTTGGAAATGTCTAGGGGACCTGGTATCATACTCCTAAGGCAGCTGTACCTTAGAAACAGTACAAGGTCAAGGTCACTCTTGGTTTTGGCTGTAGATCCTGGGAGTGGGGGTAAGTAGGGCTGACTAGAGAATGGTGGGAGATGTCCTGCCGGCCCGGTGAGAATCCATCAGTGTTATTTGTAAGTCATAATACCTCATCTATGTTTTACAAAGACACGAGAATCTTTCATATTACTTAAAAAGGCAGTGGAGTTAAATCTTCAGACACAGTTACACCTTCAGACATAGAAATGTTGGTTAACAAATACCCTCAGTTCCTATGTGAACTCATTATATAGCTTGGAAGCACTATTTTTTACCAACTTCTTACAAATGTTTTAGCATCAAAATAATAAGTTGGGGTGTTTTTTTTTTTTCATTTTAATAAGAGGAAGGAACATCTTGGATCACATTCAGGGACATTTCAGTGAACAAATGTTAACTGTGGGACATCTCACGTACTGTCCTGAGGTTTGACTTGTCTGTCGTGCTTTGAGTTGAATGAGCTCCTTGTCAGTGAACCCAACCAAGGAGATATTTGGCTTAAGAGCAGTTTAAGAATCAGGTTCTCTGGTGGGTGCCCAGAAAATAAAACGCAGTGGCCACAGCACATGAGATGTGAAGTATGCACTTATAGTTAAGAAAGCAACATCATATGTTATAGTAAATCCGTGTCAGACCTGCTGAAGTATGAGCAAATGAACTTAGTGACTAGTTAGTGGGTCACGGTCAGGTAAGGAAAGGAAATCACGTTTCAAGTTTCCATGTAGCAGGTTTTCGATGAAATCTCATCAGAAAACTGTGCCTACTGCAGGCTCCCATGTCCCAGAACATCTGCATTTGGAGGAAAAGAGGTAAATTCATTGCCTTGTTCAGTAACTAAACTCCAGAATTGGATGGAAAGAAAAGGGCGCAAAGCTGCAACTCTTCTAACGATGCTAATGAGTTTTAAATAATAAGTATCAGAGACTTACTTCATTATTTAGGTTTATTTCCTTTATAAAAATAATTTATTTTATCTATTTATTGTGGAGGTTGAAGGCTATACATTTAAGCAAACCATTCTTCAAAGGGTTTTCTAGAGTCATGAGTGATTCTCCTTGAGATATTTTTTCTGAAGTGTCCTCATAAGAACCTACCCTAAAACAATTCCTTGGACTCTCCTATTTCATTATTTCCCTATCATCTTCCCTATAATATTTCCCTAACATCATCACAGATGTTTCCACCTGAATCATATAAATGCTTGTGATATCTCTGATAAGAACCTCAAATTTCTTAGACATAGTATAATTAGAAGATTAGTTAGCATACACAATGTCATGGGCAATGAAAACATTAGAATTCCATGGATGGGTCCTCGGTGGACACACTTTAAAACAACAAAAAGATCCCCCCCCCAAAAAAAAGAACCTCATCAGTCTTCAGATCTTAATATTGTCCCAGATTTGAACAAACAGGCAAAGGAACAAAACAGCAAAAGGCAGGGAGGGACTTAGGCAGAGATATTCGCATGTGTCTAAGTCTGTCTCTCTGTGCGTTGTTATTTTTTATTTTTCCCTATTTATCTGTTCCTTATTTACCCCTAAATGATGTTATATAATGTAACAAATAATGGCTCACAATTAAAGCCTTCTTAGCAAAAACTCTGGCAGATGTTTAGAAAGCGAGATTTTCTAGTAGGTGTTACGCTGTCCCATTTCCTTTTCTCAGGCATGAAATAAATGTTGTGCAACAAACTTATTGTCTTTTCAGAATAACCTGTCTTATGTGGCTTGGGATTGGGTAGCATTATAGCTCACAGACTGGCATCTAAGAAAGAGCTTTTTATTTTATGGAAACTGCTGTCACTGGGGCCACCACAGCCAGTTTGGTCTTCAAATTTTTATGCTTATTTGGGGACATCTTCCTTTACTCACAGCTAGTTTCTCCTGAGGTGGGCAGCATTCCGGCATGTAGCATTCTTTAATCTTGTAAGAACAAGCCGTACATGGAAAGTTCTCCACTTACATCCAGGAGCAGCTGTTTTTACTGAGTTCCCAGATGCAGTTCATAGTTACGAGGCATAATACAGTGAATATTTTTGTTTTTATTTTGCACAAATATTTTCAGTGGATATAAATTTCTGGCTGATCTGTTTTTCTTTTAACAATGGCTGTGTGATTTGATTATGATGTGCCTATATTTTATCCTGTGTGGGGCTCATGGAAATTCTGCAATAATGGCTTCTTCTATGTTTTCAAGTATCTTACAGGCTGCTTTATTTAAAATTATTCAACTTTCTTATTTAACAGTTTCCTCTCATCTTTTAAACTACACACACTCATAACATCTCTACAAAATAAACAGGAGCATGTCAAGGATGAGAGAGGAAAGACACCATTGGCTTCACACCTCTACACAGAACATGAGTCTTTACAAGCAGTCACAGGTGAAGCTTACAGGACTAGCTCATTATTATAATTGTTTTTTTTGAGACAGATGTTGCTAAATATAGAACAGCTTCAAACTCAGTGTATCCCAGGCTGGCCTTGAACTCATGATCCTTCCAATCTCAGCCTCCCAGAGTACTGCGATTACAGGCAAGTGCCTCCATGTACCCTGGCTTTATTAACCCATCCAATTTTCACCACCTCCCAAGGTAGATACTGTTATTATCTCCATGTTGTAGATGAGGACAATGAAACCCAGAGAAGGACATGGTGAGGATCTGCGGCCCAGCGGCCTGGCTCCCGGGTTCCCAGTGGGGGGATGACACCATGCCCTGCTGCTTCTCCACTGTGTGCTCTGGAAGAGGCTTTGCCCTCATTCCAAAAGTTTCTTTCTGTTTCCTGTAACGTGAACAGCAAAGATTCCCAAGAATTTCTGGAAGGTATTAATGAGATAGTCCACCCAGAGCCATGGTGGCTGGGAAGGCCATCTGATAGCACTGTCACCTCTCAAGTTCACCTGCAGCCCCTTCCCTCCTTACTAGTCCATTTCGCTTAGATCGCAGAGGAACTACAGGCTATTTCTGAAAACCTGTCCCTGGTCCACTGTGAAGGACAAACACGAACATGTGTGCTGAGGTCATGCATTTCAGGTCCCCAAACTACTGCCTGTAGATAGATGACATTCATGTACATCTACCCATGTTCTCAACCCTCCAGCAACTAATTCTCTAAGCTTCTAGGAGTCTGTTCAGATCATGCCATCCTTTCCATGACCTTGGTGCATACTCAGGACTCTTACATTCCAGATGAATTAATGAAGATAAATACATCCTTTAGGGAGTGGAGGCACTTAAAGAAATTAATAGCCATTTGGTTTATGGGCTAAAAAGAGTTGGTGGGGTTTCAGCTCATGGTTTCATCCTCGTTTACAATGAATCCACTGACACTTCATTTCAGCACCAGGACCCAGGGATCTCAGGGTATTTTGTGTCTTCACATGCTTCTAGGGTAATTTTTTTCTGAGATGAAGTAGGTATCTGAAATCTATTTTTAACTAAGTAGTGGAATCTTTGGCAGGTTAGGAAAAGAACCTTAAACTTGTTTCCTTTGACTTGGCAAGAGTTGACAATACTAACTTAGAATTAAAAAGAAATTGTTTTTATTACTTTCTCATAAAAACAGAAGACAGGGCCAGGGATTTAGCTCCATGGTACCAGTGTCCGCCTTGCAAGCATAAGGTCATGAATTTAATCCCTGTTACAAAAAAAAAACCTTCCAAAAAACCCCCAGAAGACAGAGCTTAATATATTGTTTTCTATATAAGAAAATCTGAAAGATCACTACTTCCAGTCATCTGGAAAGAAAGATAAATTTCTAATCAAGATACAACAAGAATATATAATTATAATTCAGAGATATTTAAACAAAAAGGTAATAACATTCTCCAGACAGTTCTCAATTGCTTAGGGGTGATAAAGATTTCAGCTAAATCTCTAACTTGTAAGAGAATAACTTTAAGCAGTGTGATCTTGTTTAACAGTAGCTGGCAGAAGTGGGAATATGGAGAAACCAACAACAAACCTATCTTTTCAGTATCAACACAAACAAAAAGGGTATCTGTGGTGATTTCAAGTCATGCTTGCTAAAATTTTAAGTCAAAAAGTAAACCAGTATTTCAGTTAAGTGTATTTCAAGGAACTTTGTACTATAACTCACTTAGTACAATTAGAAAGCACTTTGAGCTACCTGCACTATTACTTTTACAACGGTCAAGTCAAATGCATTTCATTTCAAATGTTACTGAGGTTTTCGCCATTTGTCTGTGGATTTTTATAGAATAGTTTCTTGGAATATTTTTATAGACAAGTTGAGAAAATGTACTCGATTAAACTAAGATTCCTTTAATAAGTGAAAAAACGGACAGTACACTAGGGCCAGTTGTCTATGTGTAACTTGGGGGTCTGGAGGAGAGGTCTTAATTACAGCCAATCAAGTTCTAACACATCATGACCTTTGGCTTTGCTTGCATCTGACAGATAAAAATGATTCTTCTACAGAGCACTGGCCTCTCAATGAATTAATTAAGCTTAATGAGCGCAAAGCAAAGCATACAGATTAATAAGATAGAGAGATAATAATCAGACAAACTAAATTAAGACAAAGTGCTGAAAGAAAACTGGAATAGTCCACTCTCATGCCCAATGGCCTGTTCTATTCACTTCAAAAGTTAAGTGTCCTGGATATTCTGCGTCGCAGGTGAACTGCTGTGGCGAGGGCTTCTGCACTGTGGCCTTTAGAAAACATTCATTCTCTGGCATTGGCACAGCTCGAGTGGGCTGTAGGTGGCCATGTCCAGGCTTCTGTGTGCATCGCCAGGAGGCTGAGTGACAGTGCTGTGGAGAGGCGTCTTTGATGCCAGGTGCACGAACCTGAACATCTTGCACCAGCTGAAGGCCTGCTAGCTCCAGCACAGTGCTCACCATCCTGCCACATGGCTGGACTCCACTGTGTGCAAGTAGACAGGAGGCAGAAGTGTAATGAACATGGAGGGAGAGCTCTGTTTGTGGATTAAAACACAAGGCTTTTACCCATTAACTGTGTCCTCCTCCTGGGCCCTCATCAGGCTAGTCGGGTTGGATCATTTTTCCTCCTTCATCAAAAGCCTTCACAATGCTCTTTTGGGACATACTTTCTCCTCCAAACCCCTGGTGACATAATCTTTCAGTGATTTTTGTCTCACTGAAAGAACTGGGGACAGAGAGAGGCTGATGGATGGGGTTAGTCAGGGTGGCAGGGTTGGCTTTATTTAAGAGGCCACTATGTGGGAGTTAAAGAATAATTTTAACCAGCAAAAAGGATCAGCTGCAACACAAACATCAGACTGATGAAGTGTAGTAGGTTCAGACATCCTCTGGAGAAGCCTCAGCTCAGGGAACTAGCCACACTTCCTGAGTATGAGCCTGGCCCTGCCACACTCGCTGTGTGGGCTCAGGGAAGTGACCTAGGCTCCCCGTGCCTCAGTTTCTCAGCTGACTGCCAGGCTGAGAATACAAGGAGGTACACACACAGGTGTGCTTGGGAAGACAGCTGGCTTTGTTAGCACTCAGTAAATATCAAATATTTTTTGATGTTAAGAGAAAACAATTTATCGTTATATAATACATCAAAACACAAGGAAGCCATCTTCTCAAAGCAATTTGTACTGAACAGAAAAAGAGCAAAAGTTCACTGAAAAGAGAAAAAAATGTGCAACTACATCTAGTTCCCCACACGATGTGAGCCGTCAAGAGCCCTCGAACCTGCCGGGCTGTGTGATTCTTTCTGTCTCACGGATGAAAGAAGGTAAATTTTTGTCAAGAAACAAAAAACTTAAGCACTGAATTTCAGCCACTTATCATGTAGCTGCTAAAATCAGGAGTTGTGAAGAGGAAATCAATTTCTTGAGTTAAAAACAAAAAGATCAGAAAAAAAATTCTTATTACTTGGTTACATAAACTAATTTGAAAGTTGATCTCAAATTTCCACTGTCTTTCAGGCCAGCCTTTTCCTGCTGATACAGAAAGGCTGGCATGAACCTCTCAAGATCCCTCTGATCCATGCTCTGCTGTTTCCTTGCTATCTGGATGCAGGTGCAAGTAGCCATCTCAATTCTGGACTTCCTTGATTTACATCAGAAACTCTGGGTTACTTCCTGCAACACAGTTTTATTTATGGTGATGTTCTCTTTTTCCCTACTTCCTTTTATGTCAGTTCTTTGATGCTGAGCACGTGAAATTTCTATGACTCACAGAATCAAACACATCTGAATTTATCTCACCTGCCCAGGGGGATATTGCACAGGTAGGAGAAGACATTTTCAGTATCTGATAAAATAGGAACCACCCTAGATTTTTGGAACATCCTGGGTCCACAGGGACCCTGGCCATGATTCATACGTGGACATCTGTTTGGGATGGAGCTGCCCAGCGCAGGAGACTCAAGCACGTACCTTTTACCTGCACGAAGTCCAGCTGGTGAATGGACTGCAGCAGAGGGCTGTTGTCCAGACTCAAGTCAAAGTCCGTGGTCATCCTGGGCGTGAGTGTGCCTTTCCCCCACTGGTCTTCAGTCAGGTGCACTCTCCTTATGAGGGCGTCAGAAATCTAATCACAGCAAAGACCACAGCCTAAGAAATACACCGCCACACTCGAAACAGTGTCGTTTCTTGACTCTCTGGGAGTGTCACCATCAAACTGTCCCAGGAGACATGTGCTTCTGGTCTCAGTGTAGATGCCAAGAAAGATCCAATTGTGACTAGGATGATTTATCAAGCAAGTCTGAACTCTTGGTGGGTCAGAGGAAGGGCACAATAAACAACTAGCCAGTGTTAACTGATCTAACAGACAAACCTGGACATGTGATCATGCCATTTATGACAGATTCACTTAGTGGTCACAGTTGTAAAGAATGATATATATTGGTGATAAGTTCATCTATCTGATAAACACATTTAAGCTTTTATTGTATGGTGTGGGTAATATATCAAGACTTGGGAACTACAGCAGCTGCATATGGGGCTTATTACATTTTAAATACACTATCTTGTTTGAGATTATCACTCCATTCTTTGGTAGAGAATTCTTTCACTTCTTACGTTCAGTCAACTTTGATCACTACATTTTTTTTTTTTTTTTTTGAGACATGGTCTCGCTTTGTAGTTCAGGCTGGCCCTGAGCTCAGCCTCCAACTCACATCACAGCAATCCTCCTGCCTCTGCCTCCCGAGTGCTGGGATTACAGGCGTGAGCCACCACGCCCGGCACTGTGGTATGTGGTATTGGTTGCTGCTGGGCGTGAGTCTTCATGCCCAGTATGGTATGTGGTTACCGGGGATTGAACCCAGGTCCTTGTGCTTGCAAGACAGGTGCCGGAACCACTGAGCTATATCCCCGGCCCCAGATCACTACATTTTAATAGAATGAAACTTGGAAGAGATATTCATGTCCTTTAACAAAGGTTCTTTAAAAAACACCTGCTTATATTATTTCACTGAAACACTTAACATTGAAAAATGAGTAAACTTCACTGTATTAGAGAAATCAGTGACTTATTGAGAAGGAGAAGGGGACCAAAAGGTAGAGACTCACACACTAGATATTTCTGTGTGACAAAACTGTCCATAAAATCATAATGCAGGGGCCCAATTCTTAGGCAAGGGAAGGACTCCCCTTTGGAAGGACCTACAAGGAATTACATTTTCAAGAACAAAACCAACAAGAAACACATGCACTTTCCAATCTTGTGGTATCTGGTTGCAGATGTCCAGCAAGTTTGAGGAGCTTAATTAGCAGGTGACCAACACCCAGGACAGTGTGAAGGCAGGTTTTGCTATTGGGGAACCACATTTCACCAGGGCTACTGTATGTCCAGCCTCGGCATCCTAGACTCATCCCATAGGACGTGTGGAATCTAAAGCACAAATGGCTAACACGTACCTGCAAAAAACCACTAGGATCATTTTCCTTAATCACTTCCAAGCAGTACTCCATGAGACCTGTGGTCTGACGCAGTTTCACTGTGCAGTGAGAGATCTGGTCTCGAACCACCTAGGATTGAGGAGAGAACAGAATTGTCCAAAATGGCAGGGGGTAGAAGAGAAGCCAACCGGACTTCAGAAGGCTTCTTCAAAGCAAAACCCAAGAGCCTCATGGGCTGGAAGTAGATTTACAAAGTTACTTTGTGGCAATGTCTGCATGGGCAACAGCCGAGTAAGACAGTCTAGTGAAGGCTCTGGAGGAAACAGCAGGTCACAGCAGCATCCATCAGAAAGGACTGTAGAGGCAGGAGCCTTGTGAATCAGGTGAGCTCGGCACAGCAAACTGTGACCCCCGTGGTGCTCTCACCCCACTCCTATCTGGGAGGCTGACTCTCCTGTAAACTGTCCCAGTGAGGTCTCAAAGGTCCACAGGGGACAGAGAGCTTCTGGGTGGGTGACCACAACTCTTCTTTTTACGTAGCTGCCCACTTGCCCTGCCTGCTTCTGGCCTTTTAGAATAAGAATGGACTTCATCTTTTCAAGCAGATGCCTTCCTTTGCTTGTCCTCCTCTGTGCTATGGTGACTTTGATTCTCCTTTTTGGGTGGATGGAGAGGGGCTGGAGAGGCCAGGTGGAGTTTGTGGGAGACAATAGATGGTGTCAACAAGTTGGAGGACGACAGATGGAGAATCAGGTTTTAAGAATAGCCCAGGAGAGTCACCGTGTCATCTTGGAAAGCATTTTTAGAAGGTGCCCTATTTGCCAAGCTGTGAGTCTGCTGTAACCTAGAAAGGGATCTCTCTCAGCTGTGATTTCTGCCTCTGGGAAGCTGTCTTGGGCCAGTGACAAATGCATGACGTCCCTTGAAAAGTTTCTTCCTTCAAAGGTGTTCATCTGTGTGTCCTCTGCTCAGTGACCTGAATCCTGAATGGTTTTTGAAGCAGAGAACTGAACTTGGATTTTCTAGGAGCCTTAATCACTTGCTTCATAATACTTACACATTGCTCTGCGAAAGCTTCGGAAATATCTGTATTTTGGCTTTTATGGGTGATAATTTTAGAAGATTTTAATTTTTTAAAGATTTGAAGTTTTTTCCTTGTATCTTTTCATGTTTGGGTACAAATTCATGTCTCATTAAAGATTTCTTCATCTGCTTTCCAAAACAACTGGAAAACAGAGGAAACAAAGCAAATAATCTCATCATCATAATGGAAATTTTTATAGCACTATGATCATTCCTTTTAGTTTTTTTCCTTGAACCACATTTATTTCCAGTTGCAATTATGGTATATGATAATTTTATCCCCTCCATTCAGTACTATATCATAACATTTTCCTGGTTGCTACCATCACTAAATGTCTGGCCACATAAATATCCCACTGAGTAATTGAACCCATTTAGTCACTCTTGTTCTCCTATAGTTGGACATTTAACTTCTTCCAATTTTTGAACAAATTATTTTTGGTTTTTATTCCCATTTTTGTTGTGGATATATATTAAAAATTTTCCACTTTTACTATATATGTAAGTACACAGTTCTGTAGCATTAAGTACTTTCAAACTGCATTAGTACCATCCATTTCCAGAATTCTTTTCTTCTACTCAAATTAGAATGCTGTACTCACTAAAAAGTAACTACATTTCCATTCCCGTCAGCCGCAATTTTACTTTCTGTGAATGTGACGATGCTAGAAACTCCACACAGTAGACCACATAATGACTTTATGAATCACTTATTTCACTTAATGTCCTCAATTTTCATCCATAGTGCATAATGGGTCAAGATTTCTTTTAAGACAGAACAGTATTCTCAATGTTTATACTACAGTTTTTCATTCATCCATCCATGGAGTCTTGGGTTACTTTACTTTTTGGCTCTTGGGAATGAAGGCTTTATGAACAAGGATACACAAATGTGTATGAATGTTGGCCTTCATGTTTTTGGGTATATAACAGAAGTCCAAGTTCTGGACATATATATATATATATATACATACATATATGGAGAAGTGGAATTACTGGATGATATGGCAATTCTGTGTTTACTTTTTTTTTGAGAGAGGGTCTCACTTTGTAGTTCAGCCTGGCCCTGAACTTACCATGTAGCCCAGGCAAGCCTTGAACTCACAGAAATCCTCCTGCCTCTGCCTCCCAAGTGTTGGGATTGCAGATGTGAGCCCCCACATCTGGCATTGTGATATGTGGGGAATTGAACTCGGGACCTTGTGCTTGCCAGGCAGATGCTGGAACCATTAAGCTTTACTTTTTGATGATTTGTCATACTGTTTTCCTTAGCAACTGTACCAACACACATTCTTATCAGGAGTACATAAATATTTCAGTTTTTCCACATTTGTAACACTTCTATTTCCCATTTAAAAAGCATAATAGCTGGCCAGGGATTTACCTTAGTAGTTCCAGTACCTGCCTCACAAGCACAAGGTTCCAAGTTTGATCTCTGGTACTGCATTAAAAAAAAAAGTAACATGGCCAGAGATTTAGCTCAGTGGTTCCAGTGTCTGTCTTGCAAGTGCAAGGGCCTAGGTTCAATCCCCTGTAGCCACATACTACAATGCCAGGTGTGGTAGCTCATGCCTGTAATCCCAGCAATTGGGAGCCAAAAGCAGGAGAACTGCTGTGAGTTTGAGGCTTACCTGGGCTATATAGTGAACTCAGTGTCAGCCTGAACTACAAAGTGACCCTGTCTCAAAAAAACAAACAAACAAACAAATAAAAAACAACAACAAAAAAACAGTGGTAAGTATGTCATCATAGTTTTAATGACGAGTGACAGTAAGCACATTTTAGCATGCTTCTTGATCCTTTATATACCTTCTTTGGAGACAAGACTATTTAAGTCTTTCTTCATATTTTAAATTAAGTTGTTGTTGTTGTTGAGTTCTATATATAGTCTGGTTTTCAACTGCTTATCAGATAATATGGTTTCCAAATATTTCCTGCTGTTTCATAGGTTCCCTTTGGATCCTTTTGCTGCTGTCCTTGGAGCATGAATATTATAAATTATTAAGTCCAACTCACCTAATTTTTCTTTTGTTGCTTAGCTTTTAGTGTCATAGCTAAGAAATCATTGGAAAATCCAATATCATTAAGCTTTCACCCTTTGTTTTATTTGGAGATTCCTATAGTTTCAGGTCTGATGTTTAGGTCTTTGACTCATTTTGAATTAATTTTTATATATAATATTAGATAAATATCCAGTGACACTTTTTGACATATGAATACCCTGTTTCATCCACGTCATTTGTGGAAAAATTGCCTTTTCCTTATTGAACGATCTTGGCACCTGTGTGGAAAATTGTGTGACCACGTATAGGAGCAAGTTCACTTCTGGACTATTCTGTTCCAGCAGTTTATGTTTCTCTTTATGCCAGTACTGTACTGTTTTAATATTGTACCTTTGTGGAAAGTTTTGAAATCAGGAAATATAAGCCCTGCAAAGTTTGTTCTTTTAAAGACGGTTCTGGCAGATTTGAGTCTTCTAGTTTTCTGGCCAGATGATTGGCTATTACTTTTAAATTTTCAATGAAAATTACAAGGAAAAATAAAATATAGTTTTTCAAATACTATTGAAATTGATGAAAGGTACTAACTTTTATGTGAAGATAACTTTTGTGATTTTTGTTGGAGAGGAATAAAATTTAAAATTCTTTGGTTGGTTTATTTATTAACATCCCGTATGTTTCTGACAATTACTACCACAACCTGTAGATCTGGGCTCAAGGAATACATATTTTTATTCAGAAAAGAGACAGAAAGGTAAGGATTCTGCTTCATGGGGGAAAAATATTCCCCAAATAAAACATTAAAAAATTCAGAACAGGTGATCTGCAGCTAGTATGGTACCTTCTTCCGCTTTATAAGGCCTAACTTCTGTCCCCTGAAGACCTTGTTATATTTTGGTAGTCAGTGCATCGCTGCTGGTAGGGAGCAGAAATCTCAGAAGTCACAATTTTATTACACAAATGACACCTACTCTGTAACTACAGGTCTTGACAGTCCAAATAATAAGCTCAGATCAGATCTAAGCACAGTAACCCAAAAGGAGTGTCTGCTTTGGAGACAAAGGCTGAACTGTCATGTTTGCTTTCTGGATGATTCAGCTTAGTGATAATTTTTTAATATACATTGCCGAGTCCTTATAAAATTCTATGTTTGCTTCTATAAATTCCCTTCTCCAGCAAGGTTTATTCAGTGCTGAACCTGCTGTCTAGGTTTGGGGCCCTGCTGCCCTCTCCTGAGAAGCTTGCTTCACTGCCAGAGTTGGTGACTTTTAGAACATGCTGGCCCTGGCCTCTTCCACTGGGACCCAACATCTTGGAACCACCCCCTAGTCCAAGTTCCCGGCTCTCAATGACCACTGTAGCTACCACAGACTTCACTGACTTTGCTGTCATTTTACATTTTAATAGATTCCACAAGGATCAGGATAGCCTGTGATAAAAGTCACTACTACATTTTAAATATAAGTTTCCCAGGCAGAATTTTGGGTACTTATAATTGATTTCTAATTTTCAAACTGATTTTTCTCCACTTTATGGAGAACAGCTAAATAATTAGATTTTAAGAGTAAAGGATATTTTCCTTTAGTTCAGTGCCTCTTAGCAGATTTTTTACTTGCTACCTCTTGGTTTATTTACCTGTGTTATCCGAACCACTTTTTACACTACTTATCTTAACACTTGTGTTTTTATGAAGAACAGTTCCTGGGAAGCCAGGCCATGTCACTTTGTCCTCTGAGTCACACCTTTCTGTGCTTGGCTCCAGTGTCCCTAAGAAAACCCCTGGGCACCGCGTTTGCCTTTGGCTGGACTTGGGAGTTCCTGTTCTTGGACACTGTGCAAGTTCCAGGAATGACACACAAGGTAGTGGGAGAACAACTCTCCTGCTTTCGTCTGCAGTAGTGCAAGTCATAATTTCAGAGAAAATTTTCAGAATTTTATAACAGATTTACCATCTGCTCTGGTTACAAGTATACTGCTTATTTGAATTGTTTTGTTCAGTGGCAAAGTGGTAAAGGTCATTGTCTGAGTGAGGATAGGATGCTGACATCGGTTTGGAAGAGGTAGAGCTGGGCCTGGTGGGACACACCGGTAATCCCAGCTACTCTAGAGGTTGAGGCAAGAGGATCACAAGTTCAAGGCCAACCTGCACAACTTTGTGAGACTCTCTCAAAATAAAAAGTATTACAAAGATCTGGGGTGCAGCTCAGTGATATAATACTTGCTTAGTGTGTACAAAGCCCTGGCTTCAATTCTCAATGCTATGTACACACACATTTGTGAATGGGCTGTCTGTGGCCCACTGAATTCTCAGATTTTTCAGCAGCACAGAGCAACCCAGCTGACTTATACAAGGGTATAATTTGGTCTGCTGTCCATGGGAACCTTCCTGTTGCCAACAGGCCAATCTCTTTGGAGGGAGGGATGAGAAGGGACCAGGGTTTTATGTGACCTAATTGGTAGCCATGTCTTGATATTAACTAAGAGGAATTTTACTATCTTATCCAACTTTGATCTTGACAACTTTTGCCCTACCTGCATTCACCTCTCTGTGTCATGAGTTTTAGATTTTCCTTTGTTCTTTTGAATATTTTTGAATATTTTTCTTTCTTTTTTTTTGGAGACAGGGTCTCGCTTTGTAGTTCAGGCTGGCCCTGAACTCAGCCTTGAACTCAGCAATCCTCCTGCCTCTGCCTCCTGAGTGCTGGGATTATTGGTGTGAGCCACCATGCCCAGCACTGTGGTATGTGGCACTGATTGCTGCTGGGCCTGAGTCACCATACCTGGCATTGTTTTATGTGGTTACCAGGACTGAAATCAGGAGTTTGTGCTTGCAAGGCACAGAACCACTGAGCTAAATCAACAGCCCCTTAAATAAATATTTTTAATCATAATAGTTTCCCTCATTATGTTACCTGCAGGGATATTATGTATAAAATGTTAGTCTAAATAAATGCTAACATTATTCTCTATTTCAAAAACTTTTCTATATATAACATGTGGCTATTATAGTTTAAAACAATTACTTCTAAGCATAAAATATTCCTTTAGCCCTTCTGTTTGCTTGTTTCAAATTAAAGCACTGATATTTTTAGGATGAAAGTTTGAAGAACTTGTTCTCTAGGTTTTTTTTGTTTTTGTTTTTGTTTTTTTTTGAGACAGGGTCTCACTTTGTAGTTCAGGCTGGCCCTGAGCTCAGCCTCCAACTCACATCACAGCAGTCCTCCTGCCTTTGCCTCCCGAGTGCTGGGATTACAGGTGTGAGCCACTACGCCCGGCACTGTGGTATGTGATACTGGTTGCTGCTGGGCATGAATCTCCACGTCCAGTATTGTATGTGGTTACTGGAGGATCAAATCCAGGTCCTTGCACTTGCGAGACAGGTGCTGGAACCACTGAGCTAACTCCCTGACCATCTAGGTTTTTTTGATGTGTATGGTGTAGTGTGACCCAGTACGTCCTCCAGCACTTTGACCTCCTGAGGCTTTGAACTGATGTGTGAGTTAAAGGTCAGTGTTTTTAGCTGGTAGGTTCATGTCATAAAATAAAGGATTTATACATTTCTTTTTTGAGTAGAATATTATTTGCTATATTGTTACATTGACTAAAACTTAGGGAATTTAAGGAAGAGCTTTATAAATGTTTCAGATACCACTATTCTCCCACAGGACGTCAGGTAAATATTTTCCCCCAGTCTCTTGATACTTTTCTCTGTACCATATTCTAATCTACCCACATTGGCAACTAATCATTTCGAAGACAAATTTGAAATGTTTTTGATCAAAGGTTCATGTAGGCCTAACAGAACAAACAGCTGTTTTAAGGAAGCTGGAGAGATTTAACAGTAGAGAAATGAATTTTTTATACCAGAAATGTAAATACCACCACCCACCTTACCCATAAACGTCACAATATGCAAAGCACAGTCTTAGCTATAATGCTCTGTATTCTGACAGAGATACATTTTGATAACGAAATCCAAGGCATTAGGAGTCTAATTTAAGCATATTGGTGCAGCCCAAGCCATACATTTTAAGTAGGTTTCAATTGAAGTTATGCTATATGTAATTTCGTAGGATGTGAGGCAGAGCAGATATAGAGGATTATTTCATTATCTTCAAAGCGTGAGTTAGGTGCCTTCTGCAGTGATGAGGTATCACTCACATCTGGATGCAGGCAGAGGGCATTACAGACACCTGAGACTAGCCTTCACCAGCTGTCAGATTGATTCAGGGTGCTCCAGGGTGTGCCTCCTAAAATAGGAGTCCCAGCTGTGGGTAGTGGCTTCCTAGTGACTTTGTGGAACCCTGGACACTGTCCTGCAGACTCTGTGACCTTTGCTCCTACATGGTAGGAAACACAGGATCTCTGCAGTTGCCAAATGAAACTCTGAAAGCAGCTTCTTGATGGGTTTTGTTCAAAATGATGAGTAAATTATTAGATTTGGCTCCTATGATCTTCTGGTGAGAAGGTTTCTAATTATTCCAAGTGCCTAATTTTTCACGTCTTCATTCTAATGGACTAGCCCAATTTTTTTCTTTTCAACGATTGGCTTGAGTTACTTTTCACTGCTAGTAATGGCTGTAGTTATTCAAGTCACATCTAGCTATCATAAAATTCCCCATAAGCTTGGGCAGATTTTCTCTTTTACCTCTGAATCAAACCGTTATCTTGCAGTCAACCCAAACTCCTTTCCCCAGACCTAAGTTCCTGTTCCGTGCACCAACAGTAGCTGACTTACTCGGCCCACCTCTCTGGTCCCTCCTGCTTCAGGCACCAGCCCTGGAGAGCCAACTCCCCTCCTGAGCTTTCCCCACCTAGGCAGCACTTGTGGGGGACCTAGCCCCACCCCTTTCTTCTCCCTGACCTGCAGGTAAATGGGGCTGAGTGACAAAGAGACAGAGTTGGCTCAAAATGCGAGCAGCCAAGACACACCTGTCTCCTGGTACGCGGAGGAGCCCTGAGTGTCTGGCTCATCTCGCTTTTATCCACCCACACACGGGCACAACAATCAAAGCCACACGAGCTTCACCTGCTTCCCAATAGCACAGTCTCTGGTAAACAACTCAACCTCAGCTGTCTTCACTTTTCCTGAGATCCTGCAACGTGCCGTCACCTGAGTGCAGCCTTTACTTTGTCCTCACAGCAGTTTCACGAGCCATATGATGCATAATAGAAGTTTTTACTCTTAATCACAGGGACAGGTAATTATTTGGAAGCATAATGGGAATATAACAGGCAACATGTGCAAGTGCATGGTAAGACACACACGGGGAAATGATGATTTTAACACAATGCAATGGTACATGAGGCCCACATGTGGACTATAGCTGATGTATAACACAATAACTATCAGCTTTATCATATCATTTAGTATCCTCACCGAGCCGGGATTTTAAGTTTACCAGCCACGCACAGAAATCAAAGGTTAGGTTTTTTCCCCCAGAATAACTGTGAAAACAATACATGTTTTTCTTCTAGAGGATCCTAGAGTTGAATGGTAGCCAAGAAGACACACACTGTTCATTTTAGAAAGTTGAAAAGAGAATACAGTTGACATGACTTTTGAATTATTTCAAATTCTGGATGTGACATGAATACAAGTAATTTCCAGATAGCATTTTGAGATTACTAAAAGAAAATGATGCATATAAAGTGTCTGAAGAAAAGCAAAGATGTCACTGACCTTGAATTTTATTTTATTTTATATATTTATTATTTATTTTTAGGTTTTGTGAGACAGGGTCTCGCTTTGTAGTTCAGGCTGGCCCTGAGCTCAGCCTCCAACTCACATCACAGCAATCCTCCTGCCTCTGCCTCCCGAGTGCTAGGATTACAGGTGTGAGCCACCGCGCCTGGCACTGTGGTATGTGGTACTGGTTCTTGCTGGGCATGAGTCTCCACACCCAGTATTGTATGTGGTTACTGGATCGAACCTGGGCCCTTGCGCTTGCAAGACAGGCACCGGAACCACTAAGCTAAATCCCCGGCCCACTGACCTTGAATTTTAATGTGGTCTTACATTCCTGTGAGGATTACAGAGTGTGAGCAAAGTTTAGGGACTTCACTAAAGACAACCCAGGAAGGAAATGAATGTGACCCACAGGAGGGACAAGACACCTGGGAACCCAGCTGGCTCAAGCAATTACTGGGATTTGCGTGTATAATTCCAAATATAATCCAGTATTATTTCTTGGAAGTTAAAAATATTTTCCTCATAAAGAGCTTTCTGATATTTGCTTTATTTCATTATGTGATGGAAGTAGACATTTGGCTCCCAGCACTATTTTCAAACCACAGAGTAGTATTAAAGGTAATTTACTTTTCAAATTGGTTTCCTAAAATGTGACCACATCTATATATATATCCCTAAAAAAAAAATTAACCTTTTATTTTAATAGTGTACCCAAATTTGGGAAGTACTTTAGAGAATGACCAATTATACACTCATCACCAAAGAAGCCCCCAGGTGCAGAGATCATGAGACCAGCACATGGATTTTTTTCTACTCTATGAGCTATGGTTCTATGGGGAAAGGTTCCCAGAAAAACTTCAGTGTGTTGAACAAAACTATATTTCCAGTGATCTCTCATATTATGAACAAAAGAGGCTTATTAAGAACTGTGTTAAGAGCTTTGCAGCACTTTATGTGGTGAGAACTACTTCTAGCAGTTCTACACAGGTAAAATAAATTAAGCCATAGAATTATTCCAAGTTTGAGACTCAGTAAATGACAAAGTGTGGCCTCAAAGCCAGGTCTTCAGGACACAGAATCTTGCCTCAGCTCATCTCGCCCCAGAAGCAGAACAGGAGGATGTAGTCACAGAGAAAAGGCATGAGCAGATTATAAAGTTTGCAAACAAACACTCACTTTCCAGCATTATTGTTCAAGGAGAGAAAGTTGCCAGAAACATCACACACACACACACACACACACACACACACACACAGAGTCTCCTTTGTCAGCAAAAGTCCACCCCCAGAGAATGCAGCCAAGGGGAAGCAGAAGAACATGGGAATACTGCAGTGCAGGGAGGGTGGGGGGAAAAGCAAAGACAGGGAAGGACTATAGCGCCTGGCAAGCAATGTCTATAAAAGGCCAGTCTTTCCTCAGTAGCAACACAAGAGACAAGAGAGGGGAAAGATCGGAACAAAAGGAGAAGGAGGGGGACGTGGAGGGCCCTATCGGCAGTCATGGCGGTGGCAGGGCTTCTGCAGGCTGTTTTCCGAAGCAGTGACAGATACAGTCCTCTGGGAACAGCAGAGAAACAGAGCTCGGAGACAGAAGACAGAACAGCTTTGCAGCCTTGGGGGATGAGCAGCCACCTGCCTCTCCTTTCTGTGCTCTGTGGCCCGTGTGCATCAGGCCGCCCTGCCGGGGCCCACTCTGCCCAGATGGAGCGAGGGAGGCCGTGAGGACGGACCCAGGACAGGCACTGCAGCTGTGTTTTTGAGTGCTGGAGCTGGAAGGGGTTAGCGAGGTCTTACAAAAGGATTTCTAGTGAGAAAAGGGAAACTTTTATGGCTAGATTTGTAAATAATTCTGCCACCGCTTAGCTGAGAAAACTCCAGCTGCCAGGTTATTTCCCAGAGCCATGTATGCTTTTGTTTTACGAAGCTCCACGTGACTGAAATGCTATTTAGTAGATGGCTGCTGCAGTAAAATTGTTTTTCTAGAGTACTAAGGTGAAGAGCTGTAGTGACGATCTTCTAGCATTCAGAACTGGCAGCGGGGACGGGAGACACCCCCTGATATGTGTGTGGGGGTGCACAGGGCACACCTGTCCTCAGGAGGGTGGTCAGAAATAGGGTGAATGCTGCTGCGGCCAAGTGCCATCCAACTGAAAGGTGCTTGTAAAAACACAACACTGTGTCTTTATCTGCGTTGTTCACCGGATCAGACATGGCAAATTCTGGCTCTTCCCAAAGTCAGCGTGACTAAGAAAGAGAACTGTTTTGAATGGATTCAGGACATTAAGCAGCACAACTAATGACACACAAAAAAACACTTCCAGAACTGCTTCAGGAAGTGGCAAGAGCAACAGGGTGTGTGTTTTGGAAGCAAAGGGAAATATTTTGAGGGGAATTAATGGCAGAGTCTTTGGGGTAATAAGCTTTTAAAAATTTAAATGTAATTTTTTCTCTCATGCCTCATGTAATATTCTCTGGAAGAAAGTGTTTTCAGACTTTTGCTCTGCTATCATCAATGCTGAGACTTGACCACCACAGATGTCCACTTGGTGCCAACTTCCTGGGTAACTGCAGAATCACATGCTGCAGCTTTTCAGGTTTTAATTCAGATTTTAAAATGCTGAGACCTAACCTGAGTACCTTGGATGACGACTTGTTGGGCTGGAACCATTTTCCTGATCATTCCCAGTGCAGTGGGCTCTTAACTTACAAACTCAATTCACTCCTGTGGGCTGGCTGTAACTCAAGTTGGTCAGTGAAGGCTCAGGCTCCTCCTAACAGCCCTCAAAGCCTTTCTCTTGTGTAAGAGAGATATCGGTGTCCAGCAAGACACTGGCCCAGGTTCCTCACCCACGTAGGAAAGGCTGTTGTGAGGCCCCCTTTCAGAAATGTTTAAGGGTTAACTCTGTATCTGAGACCCTTTCGAAGCACAAGCCATTGGTGTCTAGGTCCTAACTCAAGATTTGTCTTAAGTTATAACTAAAATTTTGGTTGTAACCCAAGTAGTTTGTATGTAAGGCTGGTCATAATTTGGGGGTCCACTGTAAATCTATGAGACTCATAGCTACATGAAAAACTTACAGGAAACACTTTGGGTAAAAATCTCAAGTACCTTTAATACTGTCTCCAGGTTCCCCTCACATTATATAAGTCAGTAAGTACACAGCTTGCCACCAATCAGTTGGTGGCCCTTTAAGGAACTGAAGGGCAAGAAACTGGCTCATAAATACTGGGGGACAGGGGCTAGAAACTGACGAACTGGAAAGAGCCATCTCAGAAAAGCTCCCCGTTACTGGGGTACCTTGTGGGTCACACATGCACAGGCTGCAGGGGTGCCTTCCTGGGGAAGTCCATGCCTGCTTTGTCACCCCAGCTCCTGTTCGAAGGCTCCATATGGCTGAGGTTGGTCTGCTGCCTGCCCTCCTTGATTTCCTTCTAATGTGAACCTGAGAAGGCTTCCTAACAGACGCAGACTTGGAAGCACTCAGGACCACTCTGGAAGGACCGTTAGGATCGCCAGCCTTCACTTCCTGCCACAGCAATACGCTAGGGCTCTTTGAACATTAGAGCCCTGGGTACTTTTCATCCATTTCTAGTTTTAAGGTATAAATTTTCCTTAGCTAGGAATCCTCAAGCCTCTCCTAGATACAACTGTGCTGTTGCTGATTATGGGGAACACCCGAGGGGCGTGGCATAGACGAACACCAGCTGGAGGGCAAACAAAACCGCGGGGTGCAGGCAGCATAAGCCCTTCTGGCCTGGACTTGTCACAGTTTATTGTCTCAGCTGCCTTATTTCTAATCCTGCCTTCTTCCCCTGCGAAGGTCCAGCAGCTCACAAAAGCAGGAAGGAAAGGTAATGTAGTCACATTACCACCTTTCTTTGGGAGAAGCAGGAAGCAGGTGTGTGAATGTGTTTGTGCTCTGAAGAGCTGCAGCTGGGCGTGGAGAAGGAAGCTGCCCTTGCGATTTTGTTCTGTGGAATGAACAGCGAAGCTTCTCTGGGGAAGAGTTCCTTGAGAGTGCTTCCTGGCTCCCTGACGTCCTCACAGAGCTCCCTGGGTCTTGGGTGTTGGTATAAAGATGGGGCACAAACGGTTGGCCTCTTTGCTGGTCTTGCTTCAGGCTTTGTCTGGGCCTGGCGCTGGGCTCCTTGCCTTGGTGTCTGTCTGGTGATCACAAACTGGGTAGTGGCCTGTTCAAAGCTTCCCTGTGGCCAAGCTTTAGCCTCAAGTCTAGCAGGTCATATTCTGTCATTGCTTCATTCTTGAAACTCACCGTTGGTTCACCTCGCACCCTACACACAGGCCTTGGCTTGTTCTCTGGGACTGGGGCCTGTTACAGAGCTGTAGATGATGCCAGCACTTCCTGGACTGCTCCTCTGCTTTGCCCACTCTGTGATGAATCTCCCGACGGTGACATCCTACCAGAACCAACACTGCATGTGCACTAGCCACCCACCACCCACTGGTGACCCCTTGAGGCCGGCACGCCTCAGGTGCGGCCTTAGCTGTCTGCCATCTCCCAGCACTTGTCCTCTATCCATGGCTCACCCACCTCCCGTGGGACGACAGAGGGGGCGGCAGATATCCCCAGAGGACCAGTCCTGCCAACAGGGTCCAAACTTATAATCAGTAGATTACTTATCACTTATCTCGCTTACTGTTTATCCTTCCTGCAGGATGGAAGAAGGCGGGGACTTGGGTTCCTTATTCCTGTAGCCACAGGAATCATTCCACACACTGGACAGGAAGATGGGGCAGGAGAGGAGGATGAGGGTTGTGCCTGCTCCTTCTGGCCTAAGCCAGGCTGGGCGCCTGGTGCCCTGCTGTCCAGGATAGGGCGCCCCCAGCTCACCTTGAGCCTGGCTCCAGGGGCCACGCTCACCTTCAGCTTGTGCTCGTGCTCCTTGTTGACACGGGCCAGCAGCTGTGCTTTCCTTCTGTTGAGGGCATCGATGAGGGCATCACACTGGGCCACTAGACAGGCCTCGAACTCCACGCTGTTCTCCTGCGTGAGAGAGCTCATGTCAGGCACTGGGAACAAAAGGGCCCACGTGTGGGCAGCCACCGATGCCACAGAATTCAGGAAGTGACCTTGAGCACAAAGCACATTTGGGTAAAGCAGGTGGGGACACTTTGTTCTACCGTGGCCATGTTTTGCTTTAAAGTTAGACGGAAAAGGAGGAGATTTTGTTACATAAATTCATTCTCATGAGAAGAGGTCATCACCATAGCTTGGATGACACTGCGTAGACCAGCACATAAGTCCCTCAGGGCCACGTGGGCTCGTGGAGACAGTGGCATGTGATGACCAGGAGGGGTGGCGCCTGGGTGAGGTAAGGGAGAGAAAGAATCATGACATTCAATGGGGAAAAGAGATGGAGGACGGCAGTGGTCTTCCATATAAAATAACAACCCAACACAAGTCTATAAGACAGAAAAATGGGCAAAAGTGGGGCCCCTTCCATGAGGGAAAATACAGTGGAGAGGAGCCAAGCTTTGTGATGGGCACCCCGTCAGCTAGGAAACAACCACTTACAGGGAGAGGTAACTGTGTACTAGATGAATTGGCACTTCGTCACAATGTTTAGATTAAATAAATGCTGGGTGCAAAAATTTCCCATGATTTAAATATACACAAATTTGTTATTGAAGCAATTCTTTCCCTCGGTTATAGGCATTTATTAAAGATATTCTTTTAAATAAATAATATATGCAATTTTAATTCTTAAATCATAACCAAAAAACTTGTTTTTTTTTTTACAGTTTTGTTTTTTTACAGTTTTTTTACAGTCTTGTTTTTTCATTTACAGTAAATGAAAGCTAACTACTCACATATATATTAATAGAATTTTAAAAATTGTACCTAATTGAGTAAATGGTAAACTTTAGAGGAAGCAAGAAAAGAACCACTTAGTCTATCAAATTTAATTCCCAAAGCCATGAAGAATTGGATCTCTGTATAACAGTAAACTGGTGCATTTGTCAATTTTGTTCCAATGCAAGGTCTTCCTATTGCACATTAGCAATTGTATGGGCAAGAAGTTGCTCGGTTTGTGTGGCTGCTGAATTTTGGCTCTCACACCATTGCTTTTGAGTTCTCAGAGAAAGCCCTTGAAAGCATCGCATAAGGGCTGCCTCTGTGTCCTGCACAGAGCGATGGGAGGCGAGGAAGGGTTCCTTCCCCCTGGAGGTGCTGGCACTGTTCTGCTGCAGAGAGAAAGCTTGCCCTGTGAAAAGCAAGGCAGAGGCAAGCCTGGGGCTGCACACTTTATGCCAGCAAAAGCAGAGAAAGGCTGATTGATAAACTCCATTGCTTTGAAAAGCAGAAGGAAATGTACAAAGCTGTTAGGCTGTGAGGGAATGAAAAGATTTACCATGAGCATGCGTGCCAAAAAAACAACAACAAAAGGCAGAGGCAAAGAAATCAGTGTGTGAGGCTTCGAAAGATTGGCTTACATTTAAAACCCCATTTCTACCTTGACACGGGCTAAATATTAATGTGCAAAGCCAATTTACAGGAGGCCAGAGATAAGGGTGTCTCTGTGAGGCAAACCACAAAACCTAAGAATGGTACACAGTGCAGAGAGGTCGTTATTTTAGTTTCTCACATGCTTCATAGTTTCTCCCTTTCCCATGGAGTGGGGAAGTTATGAGTTCTCAAATGCTGGGTTACTTGTTGGTCACCATGTTCAGATAAAGCAATCTGAAATTACAGTCACCAGGGGATCATGGCTGGAAAGTATCCAAGTTGAGAAGTATTATTGTAGGACAGGAAGAAAGCAAACAAAACAGGAGGAAGGAAAGGAAGAAAAAAGAAAGGCTAATGTGACCTGTCAGTATTAAATAAGTTGTAATGATTACAACATGCTTGGAGGACATAGAGTGTTTTAAAAACTCCGGGATAACAATCTGAATTCACAAAGAAAGAGTCCCTTTGTAAACTGAGGGTAGTAGAGAATTAGGGGCTCAGTGTGGAAGATAGGAATCATTTGGAAGACTAGGTTGTGTTTTTGGTTGTTGGCAAAAGGGCCACCATCTCCAGAAAGGGTGTGTCTCCAGTTGGTCTGTAGGTGTGTGGACAGAAGAGACAGGGCAGGAAAAAAAAAATAGAACTTTTCCCCAGAACATGTAAAATGAAGATGCGAACTCCCCCTACATTTACACCATCCCGCAGGGTTTGCCTTTGGTCTCAGGCTGTGTAGGTACCTGGATCTGCTGGACCATGTTGCGGAGCTGCACCAGAAACTCCTTGGCCTCTTTGGCCCTGTCAGAAAGTCCATTCAGTGCCTGGGAAAGCTGGCTCTGCAGAGACAAAGAAGGAAGCCATGGAGCTGGAGTCATACAAGGCCACAAAGGGTTGTTTTCAAAGCCAAAGTTCCCAAGACCTGGAGTCATCAACCACCCCAGATCCCACCTGAAGCCAAGCCAGTGAGCCAACATTTGTACTTTCAGGGCTGTAACAGCTGTGTTGACTCCTTCAGGGGCAGTGAAAACTGGCCTGGCTACTGTGCACCCAGAATTCCCTCATCCCCCTTCATGAAGTAGTCATTTCCTTGCTATCTGCTAAGGTTGCAAAATGATGAGCTGGACGTGTATCTCAGTAGTAGCTGCTTGCCTAGCATGTGAGGGACCCTGAATTCAACCTCCACTATCTCCAATAAAACAAAGAACCGTGAGCTGGGCGATCAGCTTATTATCAATGACACTTAGTCCAAGTGCAGCCTCTCCATTTTGGTTTATGGCATCTTAAACTTATATCCTTTGGTCCTCTGAATGGTTTTCTCTTATATTTGCCCTATTAACACAAAGCTGGGCACCAATTCTCTTAAAAATGTGCATGCTAAATACTGAGTGGAAGCCCAGTGGGATGGTAGGAAGAACCTAGACTTTGAGTTCAGAGTCTTACAAAATGTGACCTTGAGAAAGTTAACTACACCAGAACTACTCCGATGGAAAAACTCAGAAGAGTAAGACTACTTTGTCCTTGGGTTATTGTGAGGGTTGAATGCATTAATCTGTGCGAAAGCTTCTGCTAATAAAGGGGAGCTCATAAATACTGGCTGTTCAATCTTTAATACATAGTTTTACCACCTCCATAAAATGAGAAGAATGCTAGTACAGTCCTTTGGGTGTTCTGGGCATTGCACAAGATGCTTCATACATCAAGGGCCAGGAGCTCTGCTGGGACACATTGCATGGTGCATGGTTAGCAAATGTTGGTTAGTGTTAAATCTTACTTGCTTTCACTACTGCTGCTCAGAGAAACCCCTGTGGACCAGAAGGACATGGAGTACTGATTCTTTAAGGGGATCTGTTAGAAAATACTCTTGGTCCCTGTGTACTCACACTGCAGGAGACTAGATTAGCCCAACAAAGAAAGGCACCCAGTGTGCCCACAGTTGTAAAAAGGCAGCTCAGTTGTTTATTAGTGCGTCTCAGAAACACTGTCTCCTCAGGAACACTTTCCAGGAACCCAGGCAATAAAAGAGGACAACAGGGTCCCATTTGGAAACATAACCATACAGTGAGAGATGTGCTGTATTTTACAGGACAATTGGTTTTTCATTGCTACTTCTAGAACTCATGTCTCTTCTTTTCTGAATAAGAGACAATGAGAAATCCCAGAAAGCTATTTATCATTAATAGATGCCCCCTGGGCCGGGGATATAGCTCAGTGGTTCCGGTGCCTGTCTTGCAAGCACAAGGGCCCGGTTCGATCCATCCCTGGTAACGACATAACAATACTGGGTGTGGAGACTCACCCCAGCAGCAATCAATACCACATACCACAGTGCCAGGTGTGGTGGCTCACGCCTGTAATCCCAGCACTCGGGAGGCAGAGGCAGGAGGATTGCTGTGATGTGAGTTTGAGGCTGAGCTCAGGGTCAGCCTGAACTACAAAGCCAGACCCTGTCTTGAAAAACCTAAAAAAAAAAAAAAAAAAAAAAAAGATGCCCCCTGTAGTAAGGATTTATACGTGCACTGCTTTTATAGAGTAGTCTTTGGATCTCATTTATAAACTCTATCTGATGTAGGAGAACATTCGGATTGATTGCTCTGGCTTCCTAGGAACATTTAAATTCCAAGTGTGTGCTAACACGGATGTTTCTGTATTCAGGACCACAGAGTAGCCCTGAAAACTGCCCCCCTCCATCAGAGACCAGAAAGTACAAATACACAGTGTATTTTCATTATGGCATGTCCGGGTGTACATGTAGTTGGTAGAGGGACAAAATATGGCTCTAAACATCGTTTACAATACCTACGCAGCTGCGTTCGTGTTGCTAAGATATTTGTTTTCTAATTTACTGAAAATGTGTCTGAAAGTGAAACAATTGAAGGGTGTTACAGTCCTAGAAGTGCTGACCCACTTCCGGGCATGTGGCTTTCAGCTTCCTGGAAGCACAGCATGCTGGGAAGAACCAAGGCTCCCAGGAAGAAGGCAAGTTGTTGGAGCTTGAAGATGAGACACGTATAACTCTGCCTTCTCCTTCCCTCTGTTCATTTTTCCCCTTCAGTGTCTACCTGCTTCTCTTGTCATCCAAACGAGTGATGTTTTGAGTGAGATCAACTGGACCTGGGAGCCACTGTGGAAGTTTTCAGAAATGACTTATTAGGCTCTGCAAAGGGAGAGAGAGTTCAGTTCACTCTGCTGCGCATGCCCAGACTGCACCTTTCTCTGCTGTGCACCTCATTTCCTTGCCACTATCCCTTGTATAGACTGAGTACTGGGTGAAACTTCCTGGCTGTTCGGGATGTGAAGTTCCAGGCCTGGGATAGGTCGAGAAGGATCAACCAAGGATTCAGTACATAACACAGCAGCAGCTCAGGGGCCCTCAAAGTAACGCTGTACCCTCTCTGTTCTCCAGAGACAGTGAGCATCGCTGGGCCCAAGAGCGACTCCATCTCCTTCTCAGGTGCCATGGTAGATGGCAGACACAGAAGAAGGAGGCCATTGCTGCAATGGGCTGCTGAAGGAAGGTCCTTGGAAGAAGAGATTTTTTTTTTCTGTAGAAATACTAATTTTAGTTTTACTACATTACTGATATATACTTGTGGTGCAAGCATGTGAGCCTGGGAACGTGAGTGGACGAGGATTCGTGTTTGACCCCACCTGACAGTTACATAGTCTCGGAGCTCAGTGTGACTGCTACTCCACAGAAAGTTAGCCGCTGTTTCCTTCCGTCCTTGCTGTCCTCCTTCCCTTCCATCTCTTCCTTCCGTCCTTTCTGCCCTTCACACAGCTTAGAGATGGGCTCATGGTAAACATCGAGAAGTCTGCACCCATAACCCCCAAAATGTTGATATTTTTAAAGTAAATTTTTATTAGTACACATTTGCAAAGATTGACCTCCCTTTTTCCTGTTATATATCTTTTATTTTGCTTTTTTATTTTTAAGCTTTGAGTTTCTCATGTAAGGGAAAAGATATGATATTTAAGATATTGAGATTGTTACTGCAGTAGAACTAATTCAGAGAGCAACTGTGATATTCCTTTTTTTGTGGTTTATTAACTTGATCAATATTTGTGGAATATTTGTGGAATGTGAGATACAGTGATTCATGGTAGGAAAATAATGAAGAAAACAGAGTTCCCTTTCCTCAGGAACTACCAGTGGTCTGAAATGAGCACCAATATGAGCTTAATAATATTCACTCCAGACTTCACTCTCTAATAACAAAGAAGTCTTCTAGGACATTTTAACAGCCAGCTACAGAAACACAGCTTCTCTCCTCCCTCTTACAGAAAATAAGAACCATCTGGTTTCCCTGTAATACACAGCCAGTTCTGGCCACAAATGGGAGCCCAGTGATACTCCACGCAGCTAGGACCCAGCAGCATGCAGAGATTTCTTTGCCTTGGACCGGAAGCATTCCCATTGGAGATGCTCATTCACAGGGCAGGTACTTCCTACAGGGAGAGAGAGGAGCCACTTCTGGCCCCGGGGCACAACAAAAGAAGCTGCACCCTCACCTGGCGCTGATAGTTTCTTAGGTGAAAAGTGACTGAATCTAAGAGTGTGGCGTTGTGGGAGCAGGGGAAGGGTCCAGGCAGTACTTGTGGAAACTTAAGTAAAGTGGCAAGGAGGCAGCTGTGAGGTCATCAGCACCCTGCCTGAGCTCTGCAGAAAGCATACTGTTCTGAGGGTATTCTGATCCCTAGTGCAGGTGCTGTCACTTACCAAGTATGTGTGGCCAGGGTCAAAAATATGCCTACCTTGGGCTAAGCCTGTGTACATATTGGGTTTTGACATTCCAGAGATGGACTACAGAATGGGTCACATTATTAGACACGCTGCCTTCTCTTTCTGGCCCTAATTTACCCCTTAAGTTTTCAGCTAGATCTAGTTAGTAGGGGAGACATTTTGAGAAATAATTTTTGTAAAATTATGAGGGGGGAAAAGCAGGGTGCGCTCATTTCAGGGAAATCAGATAAAAAATGACAAAACAAAGCTCAGTTTTACTAGAGACTGTAAATAGGCTTGGAAATAAACAGCAGTGTTTTGAAAACACACACACATATGTGCCTATTTCTATATAAAGTAGATCAACAAAATTGGGATCATATTCATCCACTGCTGTCTTGAAACTGTTTTAGTTTGTCTTTCACTTAATAGGCTACAAATATTTTTTTTCATCATACTAAATATGTAACTGCTTCCTTGTAAGCTATGAAATACTTTGATTGGACTTAGTATGTGTCAGGTACTCGTTGCAATGCTTTTAATATATCATCGTTCTTATTAAAACAATTTTTTCCAGGAGAGAGAACAGGACAAGAAAGGTCACTGGACCAAAAGTCATAAAGCTTTTAAGAAGCACAGCAGAGAGGCAGCTCAGGCAGGCTCGGGCCAGAATCCATGCTATTAACTGCTTGGCTGTAGTGTAATTAACTGTATAGGTCACCCTGATTTATTTAATTCATCTTCTATTTTTAGGACATTTAGTTTGTTTTCATCTTGTTGCAAAGGGCTGAAATGAAATTCATGTTGTAAATATTTGAACATACTCTTGATTATTCCTGTTTGCTGAACTGAAATTGCTTGATCAACCTATTTTCTCATTTAGAAGCTTTTTAAAATCATGTTACCAAAGTGTCCCTCTGTGGATTTATCCAATTTACACTTTCACTGAAGGCACTAAGAGTAATTTTCTCCCATATATCTGGATTCACTTATTACCAATGACACATTTGTGTTTGTTTTTGTAATCAGATAGGAAAAAAAAAAGAAGCCTTTTATAAATTTCCATTTAAATACTACTGGGGAGCTTTTATTAAAATAAAAACAAACACTTCTTAATGATCTTTTCCTAGTTAAAGGAAAAGTTTTCATTGGTGTCATTTGTAAGGCATGAGTAGAGGTTTTGGGACATGAAGTATTGCCCAAGTATTTGTCAAACAAGTTAGATTCCCATTGTTAGTAACTTCTGTCAAGGCCTTTCCACCACCAAGACATATTAGGTGTCCCAAAATGGAAAACCCAGGGGTCTTGTGGAGAGGGGAAAAAATGCCCTGGCTGCCTAGTTTTAGTAGATAATACAGTACAGGGTTTACAGGATCTCTGTACTTTAGAATCTGTAATTATTATTTTGTAGATAAGAAGTATATGATACCCTCAGATAAACATTCAATGGACATTAAAGAAGAATATTCCCTTTCTATAGAAGAGAATATATATAAGATAAATATAGATATAAAATAAGAATAGGCATAATGTAAATTTGCAATATATTAATAAACAATTGAACTTTCTAATTGAATTATTCAGATAGACTCTATTCTTGCTTATTATTAGTTTCCTTTATCCATAATATTCTAAATACATGAGTGTTTAAATTCTTCATGAAGATTGTGCTCTGGTCATGTTCCTCCTTGTGACTGGAAGTTTTTGACTTACAGAAACTGGTGCTGTGTTGTTTGTTTTTCTTTGTGTGCTCATTTTGCATTTTAACACTAGTTATTATTCTTCTATGGCTTGAAATCCACTTCATCTGATACTGTAAAACCCTGACTCCTCTGTGCTGCCTGCTATAAATTTTCCTGCCCTTTATTTTAAAACTAGATTTAAAAAAACCCTTAATCTGACAGTTTTCTCCATTATTATAAGGGAACTTTGGGCTATTTGTACTTATTGTATTTACTGGCTTTATTCCATCTATGCTGTGTATATGTGTTGTAATGAACCATTTTCTTTTTTTCATAGTTTTTCTTTTTTAGTTTTTTGAGGTAGGATCTCACTGTGTAGTTCAGGCTGGCCCTGAACTTAGCCTCAATCTCACAGCAATGCCTCTGCCTCCCAGGTGCTGGGATTACAGATGTGAGTCACCATGCCTAGCATTGTGGTATGTGGTTACTGGAGATTGAACTCAGGACCTTGTGCTTCGTAGGCAGGTGCCAAACCAATGAGCTAAATCTCTGGCCCTTTCCATGGACTTTTCACATTTCTTTTAATAGCTTCATTCTACTCATCGGGTAATATGTATGTTTCATTTTGGTTCTCCCTTCTGCAGCTGTTAGCATCCTGTATTTCATCCTGTGAACAAAGATGGTTCACATTGGTCCATTACTAAGTCAAAAGTAAAAAAATAACTTTGACCTCCCACCATGCCACATTATTTTACAAAATGCTTTGCTTAATATTCATGATCTCTTGGGAATTAAGAGCCACCATTCTAAATAATTTCTAGATCAAACAAAGTTAAACTAATTCTATACATTATACAGATTAATGACAGTCACTTATAAAAATATACTATGGGTTAGCTGGGAAACCTCAGTGCCCTTTCAATGTTGTTCCTGTATCAGTACCATGTTCTTGGGCCTAGAAACAGAAGAAATAAGACAGGACCCAGAGGAATACAGGCCAGGCAAGACTTTTTCTGTTTGAGCAAGAGGTGAGTTGCAGCTCTGACAAAGGGTAAGTCAGGCTGGCAGGTCTTTGAACAAAGGAAAAAGAAAAACTAACACAGAAAAAATTCCCATCCAAAGTTCTCAGCCAGGTCCTTCACAGATGCGGTCTTCAGGCTTGCTGGGAGGGCCTTGTTGAAGGCAGCTCCTTGGTGAGCTCTGTCTGCTAGGGTAGGGTGGCTCTGCGGGAGGCTCCAGGCAACTGTGTTGGATGAGGTGTTTGTAGCTGCTTTGTGTTTGTAGCTCTGGGGCTGCATGCGAACCCCAGGTCCCCATTTTTATCTTTACTTCTGCTGTGAAAACCTAAAATAGGCTCAATACCTGAGGGGATATCCCTTCCCAGGGTCTGGACCATTCATCTGCTTTTGGATGACCCCTGACTAGCTCATTCCTACTGTTTTTAGGTGGAACTTGGCAAACCAGGAGCACGGCTCGTCTTCTCTTTCTCCTGAACCTCCTAGATCCCAAAAAGGGACATTCTTCAGAAGCCTATTTACAGTGATAGCCAGATGAACATCCACGTTCACTGTTTTATTGCAGTATTAAGTTATAAGTGGATATAACTCCGGTAAAGTCTCTGCCCAGCATGCATAAGGCCTTGCTTGGTTCAGATCCAGCACCACACACATACACACACACACACACACACACACACACACACACACACACACACACACACACACATTATGAGTTCTATGGAAAAATATAATGGTCTCTGGCTCTTTTAAAAAAAATAACATTGAAGATAGCTCACAGGTAAGAAACTAAGTATCTAAGGCCAAAGTTACCAGTTCCTTTAAACTTCCCTATTAGAAGAATATCAGCAATATTTCCATCCACCACTCAGCCTCTGAGAGACACTGTAGGTAGAAGAAAAGCCACACTTTGAGAGACACTCCTTCAAACAGCATTAATGAACATTCTTTTTAAGTGGGTGGCTGTGGCTCAGAAACATCACCGAAAGCAAGGCTCAGCCAATGGCCCAGGGCAGCCCTGTTCCATTGGGTGCATAACAGTTCTGTTTCCTTCCTGGAGGGCAGAGTAATGGTCCCACAGTGTCAGTGTCCTAATCACCAGAGCTTGTGCCTACACAGCAATATGGCAGTATGTTCACCTTACATGGTAAAAGGGATCTTGCCCATGTGATTAGTTAAGATCTAGATTGAGTGGGCTCAGTTTAACCGTAGGAGTCCTAAAAAGAGAGGGACTTCCTATCAGCTTGGTGGCCTCTGTTGTGCCCTCCCAGTGTCATGATTTTATTTATGCCTAATTGGAAAAGTGGCTGTCATTCACCAGGGAAATAGGGATGACTGGCCCATGGAGTGAGGGACTGGTGACACAGGCCACCTCTGGCCATTCCACCCCATACCACGAGAAGTGTCCCGTCCATTAGAAAGGCACTAATCCCCGAAGGCCCGTGGCACACAGCTGCCCCTCCTGGTGACTCAGATGCGTAGGGTCCTGAGAAGGACATGTGCGCAGATGCTCTTTGTTCTTTTACTTAGGAGTTTGAGAAGCATGCAATATCTTCACGATGGCCAGACACTGATTCTCAATTCTCCCAATGCTGCCTTTGTAAAGCCTAAAGGGAAGGAAGACAAAAATCACCCAGCAGCCCTCTCCCTCTCCCTGCAGCTGCTTCCGTTATTCTGGAAACAAATTAAAACACAATCTTATTCTAATAACCAACTAGATATTTTAAATAGTGTTTATATTACCTTTAGGTTTTGTTCTCACCAGTATAGAAAGGTTTGTTGGGTTCTATTACTTACAAACCAATTTCTATCGGCAGCAAAATTAATAATGATCATCAGTACTGAAACCTTGTGTGATATTTTTCACTTTTTCCCCCTCAGCATCTTTGTCAATTCATTTCCATGCCAGTGAACTGTAGCTCTGGCCTAGTGAAAATAGGAATGGTTTCCATGACAACAGTTTTCTCTCCGCTACTTAGAATCTCGCATTTGACTCCCACAGAAATAAATCTCGCCGTGGGAATTGGTTGGTTTTGTAAACGACTAAATAACTGTGCAATCATTTCCAGAGGAAAGCCTGTGCTAAGCTGGCAGAAGCAAGGCTGGGTTAGGTGAGGTGACGGCCCACCCCACAGCACAACCAGGACCCAGTGACTGCCCACCACACAGGACCAGGACTGTGTGCAGGATGTGACTGGCAGTCCGGGCTCGGGGAGTTCCTCCTGGCAGGTGTGGCTGTGGCACTTGGCCCTCTGTGCATCTCAATGATATTTCCACCTAGGGTAAGGAAATAGATTAGAAAGTTCCTCAGAGTGAACAATCAAATGACCAATGTTAACCCCAACTTGCATTTCCCCTAGCAGATTTTAAGGCATCTAGTATGGTTGCTTTTTTGGGTATGGGGGACTGAACTCATGATCTTGCACTTGCAAGGCAGGTTCCGGAACTACTGAGGTAAATCTCCAGCCTAAGGCATCTGGTATCATATGAATTTAATTCTTATTTTTTCCTCCGTGAAGATTAGAAGCTACTGACCAACACAGAGGTACAAACTTGTAATTCCCACTATGCGGGAGGCTGAGACAGGAGGATTGCAAATGGAGGCTACCTAGGCAACACAGTAAGATCTCATTGCACAATAACAAATAAAAACTGCTAAGAATGTACTGCTTTCTTAGGACGAGAGGCCTTGGGTTCAAGCCCCCGCACCCTCCCCCCAAAGATTAAAAGCTGTTATTGGGCAAAAACACTCTTCTCTTTACCACCATATCTTCCTCTTAGTAATCTATTTTGCTGGATTACTTTGAAAAATATATAGAAACAACCTGCAGGGTTTTTTTTTTCCATTTTAAAACAATGCAATACATGTTTCAAATAATGTTTTGCAAATATTTTCCTGATTACATTTATACAACTCATAAAAGTTAATGTCTATATAAAAGACTGCAATCCATGCAGCAGCATATAATTAACAGATCAAATTCCATGTGACCTGCGTCCCTGAATCTGCTAGGCCAGGAATTTCTTCTAAGCACGGACTCCCTGCTGGAGCAGCAATTCTGAGGGGGGACAGGTGTGTCTTCAGCCATGATCTGAGCAGGAAGGAGTGAAGGGCTCTGAATGAGGCTGCAAATATTCCAGGCTGTGCTGAGCTCCCTGACGGCTAAGCCACACCTCCACTGACGATGCATTCTGCTTCTGCATAGAAACTCTCAGTCCTCACCTGTCCTTGTTCCCACCCAGGAGGTCTGCTGGCCAAGTGCAGTGAAATCTGCCTTACGGGTTGTGTATTCTTCTTGTCCCTGGGCCCTGGTGCCAGCTTTCCTTCTTGTCCCTCTTCGCAAAGTTTAGGAAAGATCTGAAATCCACTATCCTCTCACTGAAACTCATCTATATTAAATTTTTATCTAAACTGAAGACTCTTCCTTTAAATCTTGTATTTCTAAAAGTAAATGAAAGACTTTGTAGTTTAAAGAATTTTTGCTAATCTTGAGAAGGGTGGGAAGGAAAGGACAACTTAAGATCACATTCATCTTACCCTTCTAGCTATAAAGCCAAACTTGACATTAGCTGGTGAGGATGAAGTCTCCCCCTTCCATCTGCCTTCACAGCTTCTTCCTTGTGGTAGAAACATCCTTCCCAGCCCACTGGGGGCCTGGTAATATTAGCAGCTGGGTGGTTTCCCTGTAACACCGCTTCCCCAGGATCCTGCGCCTCACCTGCTCCTCCTCTTACTGTAGACCTGTGCCTGACCTCATGATGAGCACATTTCAAGTTCACCTCTGTCTGCTCCTGGCCTCCTTTTCTGGCTCTGTTAACCTTCGTTGCCCTCTCTTGCTTAGTCAGTTCCTCTCACAATTATGAAAGGTCAAATTCTAGTAATAAATCTGTCTTTACGTCTGTCTGTCTGTCTACCTATCTGTCTATTCATCCATCTATCATTTCCTTCCCTACATATCTATGCATCTATTGTATCTCCTACTAGTTCTAGATATTTAATTGAATGGAAGAGTAGGAAGTCTGTAGAAAACATATATATCTCCAGTACTAGGGATTGAACCTAGGGCCTTGCACGTTGTAGATAAGCACAATTCCACTGAGTTACATCATCACCCCAACATTTAATTCTAGAATAAGCACAGTCCTCCTCAATGACCAAGAATTCCATGCGCATAAAAATCAAACTGAAAATAGAAACCCATCAAAATACCACTTCACATCTACTAGGATGAATTTTTTTTTTTTTTTTAAGCAAACAGTAAGTTTTGGAGGACTAGAGAAATTGGAGCCCATCCACATTGCTGGTAGGCAGCCTCTTTAGAAAACAGCTTGGTAGTTCCTTAAAAAGTTAAACGTGGTTACAATATGACCCATCAATTGTGCTCTAGGTATATACCCAAGAACCAAAAATATACATCCATGCGAAGTATTTTAATAGCTAAAACATGGAAATAGTCCATGGGTCTATTGATTGATGAATGCACCCATACAATGGAATATCACTCAGCTATTAAAAAGAAAATAACTCTAAGAACATGTTGAGTAAAAGAAATCAGATGCAAAAGGTCACAAATTGTATTGAATTGTATTGTAATTATACAGCATGTCCAGAACAGGAAAAAAAAAAAAGAGTAGAAAAGTAAATTAGTAGTTGCTGGGGGTAGGGAAGGAAAAATAGAGAGAGACTGCTAATAGACACAGAGTTTTCTAAGGGTAACTAAAATATTCTGGAATGAGCTGTGATGTGTGCCCCACTCTGTGAATATAATAAAATCTATTAAAATGTACTTGTCAAAAGGTGAATTTCATGGTATGTATATTATACGTCCATAAAACAACTTAAAACTAAACTAGAGGGCCGGGGAGTTAGCTCAGTGGTTCTGGCGCCTGTCTTGCAAGCACAAGGACCCGGGTTCGATTCCCCGGTAACCACATAACAATACTGGGTGTGGAGACCCACACCCAGCAGCAACCAGTACCACATACCACAGTGCCAGGCATGGTGGCTCACACCTGTAATCCCAGCACTCAGGAGGCAGAGGCAGGTGGATTGCTGTGATGTGAGTTTGAGGCTGAGCTCAGGGCCAGTCTGAACCACAAAGCGAGACCCTGTCTCAAAAAACCTAAAAAAAAAAACTAAACTAGAAATCTTCTTTATAAGTGGAGCAGGGCTTCATTTATATAAAACCTAAATAAAATTGAAAATGTAGGCAATTCTGTTTTCAATATAAAGCTAGTAGAAATCATGACGTCTCAAAATGATTATTAAAGATAGCATTGTGCTCACTTAGAAAGAAAACAGTGATCCCAAGGGGCCATTACAAATTCACCGGAAATAATCATTGTTGAACCATTTTACTAACATTATTTTACAAAGGGATTTTGATAAATTTTACATGATATCCTTGTGGAAAATAAAAAGAAAATTTAGTCAGATTAACATTTAGTAGAGTGGATCACAATGTTTTATATGGCAGAAGGGATTTCTGAAGACATAACACAACTTTCTAAAGGTGGTTCTGTTTGGCTGAACATTTTTTTTTTCCAATGGAATAGAGGGCTTAAAGGCAATATATTGAAGTTAAATGACAGATTTAAAACCTAAACAGATTCTGACAGATTGAAGGACTCGGATGAATAGAGCTAAATTAAGTATATTGCCTGTAACAAATTCTAAAAATATTTGTACAAGCAATAGGTTAGGAGATGTGATTTTGCAGACATATGTAAAAAGATCGGGTATTTTAGATAGCAGGCAAAACAGTAGTCCACAGAGTGAATACATGAAGTTAAGTTAACTGATGAAGGAGATCTGTATCTTTAGATGCATCAACAATGCCAGTTGCTCTAAAGGCTGCTTAAGGCCCAGCCAGCCTCGTCTTCCATTCAAACAGATCCTCATATTACCACAACCAGCAATGTGCCAATAATTTCTGAACTTTCCTTGCAACTGCGATTGGCCACTGCCATGCAGCTTATATTTTGAGAGAGCATTCTGAACAATTTCTCTGTAGTGAACCGACTCACATGAGAAGTGGGCCATTGCCCTTTCCTCTTTTCCTTCTTTTCCTGTCTGGATCATAGCCTCAGTGACTAAAACTCTAGCTGCCATTTTGAACCCCAAGCTAACCTAGAGGATGAATAATACACATTAAGGATGGTGGAGAATACTGAAGTGCAGGAGGAACCTAGGTACCTGATCATAGTATAGCCTGACTGACTGTAAGCCACTTCTGCATATATACTACCAGATAAGAAGGAACTATTTCACTTAAATCAAGATGTGGCTAAGTCCAGTCTTAGTGTGAGTAAGAGACTAGTAAAAGGTGGGCAAAATGGAGTTGTTGACTCCATAGCTTCCACTCCTATTGTTTCCTGTCAACTCCACAAAGGGGAAGTTCCTACTGGTAACAACTTTCAACTTTGTTTTTTTTTTGAAGGAAAAAAATCTAGGCTGTCTCTAACATTAGTCTAATATTATTGCTGTCAGACATTTTTATTGGAAAATTCATCTGTCTAAATCTAGCTATTTGTCAATTCCAGTTGAGTGTTCTACATGAAAGCCACACCAGTTCCTCTTGTCAATTTGGGTCCAGGCTGAGAAATCAGTCATCTCCCTCTTAGAGCACAATGTTTGGTTCTGTGCCACCTGCACTGAGGACAGGAAATGAGAGTGATAGGGCAAGAGTTCTCTTTAAATATTTGAAGAATACAAAATTTATCTCTGGGTCCCTGTTGAGGGTGACACTAGCTAAAGAATGCTGATGCCAAAGTGGATTTCATTTTAATATAAAATGAAACATTCAACTGAGAGCTGCCATCATGGGATACCTGGAGGTTGGGTGCAGACATCAAGCTTTCGTCAGAGCACTGCAGATGGTTCTCAAGACCTGGCTGGCTTGAGTTCCTGGAAGATCATTTCTAACAATGCAGAACTCTGACTGAGGGAACAATGTAGCCTAAATCTACATTGAAAAAGAAGAAATGTGGCTGTAACATTGTTACCTTTAAAGTTATAGGGCCAATTTAGTAATTAGGGATTTGTTAGAAAAAGAACAGGGAATAGTTCTTATCAGATCCTTCTTGATCAAAATGAATAGGGCCAGTGTCTATAATAATTTCTCTCACTCATCTTTCTTCTGTCATTCAAGTCAGCTCGCAGCCCAAGTGCAAAGAAGCACCAATATGCACAAAGAGACAAGTGTGTGACTTGTATGTAAATGGAAAAGAAAAGCCTGGAGCCAACCTCAGAGTCACCCAGAGGAAGAAAAGATAAACAAACTGGGGAATATCCACACTGAGGTTAAAAGGAAAGAACCAGAGCGATGTTCATAAAAATAATGTCTAAATCTCGGGAAATAAAAATGGTTACTGGGAAAAGAAGCTAATTGCAACAAAATAGAAAGGTTAAAAAGGAAGGCTCTTTAATGATACTTTAGAAATGGAGGACAGGAGTTGGGGCCCAGATTGGAGTGAGCTAGAGAGAAGGAAATGTGGCTATAAATAAGCGACACAGAGAATACTTGTGGAGTTAGAACTATCCATTATCTTGATTGTGAGGTGGCTACACAGATAACACAGTTGATAAAAGTGTATCCAACTTAATACACATACATAAAAGCATAATTACAGGTAAGACCGAGGAATGTGAATAAAATCAGTGGATTTTAACCAATATGGTTATCTAGTAATACTGTGATATTATATTATAGCTCTATAAAATGTTACCATGTAGGAAACAGAGAAAGTTGTAGCTGGGCTTTTTGTGTATAATTTCCTTCAACTGCATATGACTATAAATGAATTAGCTGAATTTAAAAAAGAAATAAACACCATTTAAAAAGTGAAAGGCCTAGAAAGTATTCTTGGTTTTGTATCATGATAGAAATTCTTAAAAATTTCATTCCCACAGAAAAACTGGGAGCTTCATTAATAATATTACTTTCAAAGCCCAGGAAAGTGTGCAGGCTCTGGAACCAGACTGTCCTGATAGCATCCTAGGTCTCTCACAGCGTACTTGCGAAACTCTGGAGAATAAAAACTCTATGCCTGTGTTTCTTTCTTAGCAAAAAGGAGCATTGAGAGTGCTCACATCAAGCCCTCAGAATTAACTGGCTCAACATACATGCGATATTTTCAATCATGCCTCAAAACATGTTCTAAGTGCCTACTGCATTGCTGGGTTTTATTGAGTGAACATTATAAATTTGAGAGCAGATGATACCAGAATAGGGATATGCAAATAGAAAGACTGTAAAGGAATTTATGCATTTATGTAATAAATACAAATTGAGGACAGAGTCACTTCTGTGATGGGGAGGGGGACCTTGCCTCCACGTGTATTACTACACTATTAAGTCCTGGATGGAATCAACGTGTACTTGAGTGCTAAGCAGACGAAGGTGCAAGTTGCCTCCAGTCCCTGGGCCTTTTCATACTCAGCTCTTTCCCTGGCTTCCCAGCAATCCTACCTCACCTTAAAAGACCTCGTTTAACTATGTCCCCCCAACATGCTGACCTTGCCTGCTCCTCCAAAGCAGGAGGAGTCACCGCCTTTCTGACAGGACTTCTGTCCACTTCTGTGCAGCACTCACTCCTCCGTGGCTGTCTCTCCTCAGAGCTCTTTGGGGTCAAGGGCCAGGATAGGGAGCAATGGTTGATTTTAAAGGAATGAACAGAGTTTAGAGACCCGTTCTATCATATGCCACCAAGCTAGGGACCAAGAGAGGGTTCTGTTGCAAGTTGTTAATTGGCTCTTGATTTAACGCTTTTAATGACGCTAACATCTACCTGGCTGTGGTCTGCACTCCACAGTACAAACATATATTGTTGTATGCATTGTTGTATTGCACTGTTATGGCTGCCTCAATGTTGTGAACTGATTAAAAATGTTTTTTTATTCTTCATGTTATTCTGACTTTGAGGAGGAGGCATAAGTCACAGAGGAGGCATAAGTCACAGAGCAGGCTGGGGATTTAGCCCAGTAGTTCTGGCACTTGCCTTGTAGGCACAAGGTCCCTAGTGTGGTCCCCAGTAACCATATACCACAGTGCCAGGCGTGGTGGCTCACAGAGGCAGAGGCAGGAGGATTGCTGTGAGTTCAAGACTCATTTGGGCTACATAGTGAGCTTAGGGCCAGCCTGAACTACAAAGTGAGACCCTGTCTCAAAAAAAGGGGAAAAAAAAACTCACACCGTGTCAGATGTGGTAAATACAGTAGATAAAAGCACTCTGGAATGTTCTAAGGACACTTAGCAGCAACATTCATCATTTTTCTTATCACACTTCCTAAAGACACTCAGAACAGGGCCAGGGATTTAGCTCAGTGGTTCTGGCGCCTGCCTTACAAGCATAAAGTCCTGAGTTTGATCCTTGCTAATCAGACACCACAGTGCTGGGCATAGTGACTCACACCTGAAATCCCAGTACTCAGGAGGCAGAGGCAGGAGGATTGCTGTGAGTTCAAGGCTAGTCTGCGATACATAGTGAGCTCAGGGCCAGCCTGAGCTACAAAGTGGAGACACAAAAAAACAAACAACAAAAAGAGACACTCAGGACAAAAGTGTTCCAGAACTTCTTCAAAAAGTGGTCTGGTTGGGATAAGACTAAATGAGGGGGAGTGTTTTGAGTGGGAATCATGGTAATGTATCTTTTACTGTAATGCATTTTTTGTTTGTTTGTTTTGTTTGTTTTTGAGACAGGGTCTTGCTTTTGTAGTTCAGATTGGCCCTGAGCTCAGCCTTGCACTCACAGCAATCCTCCTGCCTCTGCCTTCCGAGTGCTGGGATTACAGACATGAGCCACCACATCCGGCACTGTGGTATGTGGTTCTAATTGCTGGTGGGCATGAGTCTCCATGCCTGGCATTGTTGTATGTGGTGACCAGGGATTGAACCCCAGCCTGTGCACTAGCAAGGCAGGCGCTGGAACCACTGAGCTAAATCCTCCGCCCTGTAATGCATTTTTAAAACTTAAACATTCCCTGTATGTTTCAATCACCTCTCACAAGAAGGATAAGTGCACATTCTAAAGTGACATAAGGCCTCGCACACGAAAGACAGGTGCATGACAGTCTGTGGCTGGTAAAAAAAAATCTCCAAAGGAGAAGAGATAACCCAACATTGTGGGTGAATCTTGACAGAATTTCTTTATTCTTTTGTCAAGTGAGAAAATAATGGAATCCATCTTAGAACAAGGACAAAACTTTTAATTAGGGGATATACAGTTTGAAACACAAATTTCTGTATTAGTCACATTAAAAAAGTAACCTATTTTGAGTACATTATATATGTTCTTGTGTGATTCATTTTTTTTCAAATCCCCCTAGCAAATCTTTTTTTTTTTTTTTTTTAAGGTTTTTTGAGACAGGGTCTCGCTTTTGTGGTTCAGGCTGGCCCTGAGCTCAGCCTCAAACTCACATCACAGCAATCCTCCTGCCTCTGCCTCCCGAGTGCTGGGATTATAGGTGTGAGCCACCACGCCTGGCACTGTGGTATGTGGTACTGATTGCTGCTGGGGTGGGTCTCCACGCCCAGTATTGTTATGTGGATACGGGGATTGAACCCGGGTCCTTGTGCTTGCAAGACAGGCGCCGGAACCACTGAGCTAGATCCCCGGCCCCCCTAGCAAATCTTGTAACTGTATAGCTCATGTTCTCATTTAGGTGCCCAGAGGTAACATTTTCATGCCTAATCAGTAGCTTACTCCAAAATGCTGTTTTATTAATTCTGCTCACACTCAACTGTGTTGCTAATATTAGAGTAATGAATACACAGCTCTACCAAATTAAATTCTCCAACTGTTTTACAGTGCAGAGGTTTTCAGGGTTAAATGGTTTTCTAGCAGCTTAGAGAAAAATCCTTGCACTGCATGGACAACTTTGGCCTTTGGAATATTTTTCTGTACATGTTATAGAGGCTGTGCTGAATACTATGTGGCCCTGTACCCAAAGACCAGTCCTGAGTATTTTCATCTTAAAGGAGATATAACTATAAAGACAGCTACTGTCATTGCTGTGACAAAATACTCCACATGTTAAAGAAGGAAAGATTTATTTTAGCACATAGCTTGTAGAGGTTTTATTTCCGCTGGTGCCAAGGGAGGGTGGCATGGCTGAGGGGCATGGCAGAATAATGTTGGTTTGGCTGTTCCTGAGGGTTAGGGTTCAGGTTAGGATGATGGCTATTGATCATGTTGATATGCATACATCTGAGTATTGGGGTTCTTAGAGTGAGCAAAGGATGGTAAGAAGAGTTCAGAGTGAAAGATATTATAGATATTATTATAGAAAGATATTATAGATATTATATAGTTCTGTAGGTATGAAATTTTGGAAGTAGTTGGCGTGAAGCCACTGTACATATTTAACAGGTTACTAGTGACATGAAAAAGTTATAAATATTCTTCAGGAAGACTGTATTTTCCAAAGATGGCCATTCCTAATGAATTATGACAGAAGTGATCCCACACACCTTCTGAGCTTAAGTTATAGAAAGGACACAGCTTATGCCCAGGCTTTCAGTTTGTCTTTTCCTCTCTCCTTTTTCTTCCCCCTCCCCTTTTCTACCTGTCATTCTTTTTTCCATGGATGCTCACCAGTGGAACTCAGCCAGCCATCGAGCACCAACTTGCACAGCATGTGAATGAGACCCCTTGGAAGTGGCTTCCACAACCCTGCACAAGCCTTCAGATGACTGTGAGACCAGCTCATATCTGTCTGCAACCTCATGAGACACTCCATGCAGAGCCACTAGGCCAAGTCCATCCCAGCTGCTCCTGCTTTTTTATCACAGAAAGTGTGATAATCAACTGTTTTGAGACACTAAGTCATATCTGTGAACTAAATAATGATTAAGACTTTGTTGGTCATGGCAAGGATGTTGAATTTAATTCTAACATGACAGAAATCATTACAGAATTTTCATAACAAATTCATATGTTCTGGTTTATCAATGATAAAAAGTATCTCATCCAGATAACATGAAACTCTACCTGTCCCTAAAAATTCTATATATCATTTCTCTCTTCCCCTGTCTATTAATCTCATTTCTTCCATCTTGTACTCTTGGTCTTCCAGCTCTCTTTTGTGTCTCCTTCCCTTGTTGTGTCCTTCCACTCCTGCAGCTGTTCTTTATCCTACTTCCAACCTCTTTGGTCTACTTAACTTCTCTCAGGGAACCTGTGATTTTCTTAGGCACAGTACCACATGGAGGAGAGGGCTGGGTGAGGAGAAGAGGGCAGGCAAGTCTTCTTGGGCAGCCTATAATGCACATAGGATGAAAAGTTTCACACAAAGCAACCAGGGAGAGTTGCATTTACATAACTTTCCAGTGTGGGTGTAATTAGCAGAGGAGTATAATGCACATTATCTTAAACTGGGACTGTTAATGAACTACAAATGTGGGCTCCCTAAAGAAAAAGATGATATAGGCAAGCAACCCATACTGAATTCCTTAATGTGATAAGGGCAATGATGCAGGTACTGAATCCTATTAATATTCTTACGTGGGTTGGCATTAAATTAATTTTCTCAACATATATTTTCCAAAACCACAAATAGGGTTTTTAAGAAAACTGTAAATGTTATAAAGCAAACTTTCAATTCCTAACACTCAAGGAAACCTCTTAAAAATGAGGTCGTGAGCACAATTAGGAACTTAGTTTTTCAGTTAATAACACCTCTTCTGAATGGTTTTATTTCCTATTGGTATCTGCTGGCATTCCTCTTCTCCTGGAAAGTAAATTCGATGATCAATAGCCCCATCCTTAGTGATATTTATTTTTGGCTACTGTTGCTATTAGGAACATTTAATTTATATTTAATTCCTATGGATCAGATTTTGGATGAGGAGACAATGATTCTAATTGTCCGAAGCAGCACAGTCTATCTGACATATCATCTTTGCAGTGATACCAACACTTGACTCCAAAGTAGGACTTGTCACATAGGCTGCCAAGATCCCAAAACATGCATTTTGGCGGGTGGCCACTGCAGGCTCGTATTCTGTCATTTAAGCAGATTCCTCATTAGCCCCCATTTTTGATGTCATATATGGACATCAATCCCCATGACTCACTAAGATTGAGAAATGCAGCTCAGTGAGTCATATCATATTGCTACAGCACTATATCTCATGGGATGAACTTGCCATTTTATTATGTGTAGAGTAAACCATAGTTCAGAATAAAAAAGAATCTGGAAATATGCCTTCTGCAGGCACTTTCATGTCATATTTATGAAATATTTTATTAATGATAACAGAATGAGCTGTACTTTAGGCTTTCTCACAGTATTTATCAGATACTTAAGAGGGCAGAGATGTGTTAACTTTTCAGGTGCTCATTCCACTATGGATCTGAGGACAGTTTTCTGCCTCTTTTGGCTACAGTCATCAAGGGGCATGAGTTCTGAGAACTGTGTTCCTAGGAGATTTTGTCATTGTATGAACATCACAAAGTGTACATACACAAGCTGAGGTGCAGTATCACTAGGTGATGTCCTCCTATGGGGCCATCATCATAAATTTGATCCACTGTTGGCTGAAATACTATTATGTGGTACGACTATATTTTGTTATAAAGAGCTGAGTCTTCTCAGAAGTGGGTCTCTAATAGATGGGAATCTATGTAAGGCACAGGGATCCCCAGAGGTATTTCAGTTCAAATGCCAAAAACTCCATTCAAAACTTGGTGTGTACTTCATACTTCACTTGAGACTGTGTCAAACACACAAACTCAACTGGAGTTGATGAGAGAGATTACAAATTACTATCCAAGAGTAAAGACTAATTGGCCATAAAATGTAAAGGAAATATATTATAGGTAAGAGTGAAGTTAAAGGCTGGGGATTTAGCTCAGTGGTTCCAAAACCTGCTGTGCAAGCCCAAGGTCCTAAATTCAATCCCTGGTAACCACATACAACAATGCTGGGAGTGTGACTCATGCCTGTAATCCTAGCCAGCACTCAGAGGCAGTAGCAGGAGGATTTCTATGAGTTTGAGGCTTGTCAGGGCTACATAGTGAGCTCAGGGCCAGCCGGAACTACAAAGTGAGATCCTGTCTCCAAAAAAAAAAAAAAAAAAAAAAAAAAAAGAATAAGAGTGAAGTTACAGAGTATTATTAGTCACTGTCCCATTTCTGGGATATCACACTTGATCCTCACAATGTAAAGGGGGAAGGAGAAGTGTGTTTGGGCTCATGGTTTCAGAGGGTGCAATCCACGGCTGGCTGGCTTTTAGGCAGAAACAGTGTGATAGAAGGGTATGGTAGAGGGAAGCTGCCCACTTCATGGTAGCCAGGATGCAGACAGAAAAGGGCAGAGTGAGGGACAAGAATATACCCTTCTAGGTCACAACCCTACCGACCCATTTCCAACTAGGCCCCACCTCTTAGAAGTACACTCAACTATATAGTCTTCTTATATTAAACTACTCATGCCCCATGATTTAGTCATTTTCCACAAGCCCTGCTCTGAGAAATGAGACTTTTAAAGAACATTTACTATCCAAACCATAACACAAAGGATCTGCTGTTTTAAAAGTCTTTTAAAAAGCATATTATCAATTTAATCAGCTACTATCTCCAGAGATAGATGAGTGCCAACCTAAACTTTCAAACTGTCTTCAATGTAATAATTAAAGTTGAAAATTAATTACTTAATTAATTCTTCCATGGAAATAGTTCTGATATCATTTTGAGAACATGAATTTTGACTTACACAGAAAAAAAGTATTAGTTATTATTTATATTTATTTGGCTTATGAAATTATTTCAATGAGTGTGAAACCATCAGTGGTAAGAAGCAGCCTTACTTTATATTTCAAGAAGAAAGAAAAGCATTGGCAGCTGAACTATGAAACATCATTTTATTACATTGACTATAAGAGATGACATGATCACACAAGGTACAAATGTGAAGAAATATGGATAATAGTAGAATTATAGCCCTCAAGCAAGTCCTCATCCCAAACCCTTCAGGCCATGAATGTGTTAGGTTACATGGGAAAAAGGGAATTAAAGTTTTTCAGATGGAATTTAAATTGCTAGTAATCTGAAGAACCCTAGATTATAATCACAATATAATCACCAGGTCCTTCAAAGCGGTGGAAGGAGACAAAAGACAGAGGGAGGGGGCATGAGCCAAGGAATGTGGATGGCTTAGAAGCTGGACAGTCAAGGAAATAGATTAATTCCTAGAGCTTCCGAAAGGGGAAGTGGCTGTCCTGATACTTGAATTTCAGCTTAGTACATGTTGGACTTCTAACTCACAGAAATGAAAGAGAATAAACTGGTGTTTTTTTCAAACAACTAAGTTTATATAATTTGTTATGGCAGAGACAAGGAAATGAAAACAACACATAGTATTTTAGAGCTCACGAATGCAATGTAACTTGCACAAATTTGAATTTAAAATATTTAGAGCTTGCTAAATATTTAAATTCATGAGATTAATTCAGCCGTTATTCATAAATATTTTAGATAACAGTTAACAGCTTCAAAATATGCTCCTCTTTTATAACAGACAGACCTCAATAAGATTTATAAACTCAGATATGTACAAAGACTCACCTCACTATTCAATATCCACTCATGTCTCTGATGTGTAGTTTATTTTTATTTATCACAGATGTAGAAAAGCAAACTTTCACTTTTGGACCACAGTTATCTTTAAGGATTATTAATCTTTAATCCAAAAATCTCTCCAGCTAGACCATAAATTAATTTATGATCAACGCTTCTTTATTCTATAAAGGAATAAAAAAATTGGTATTTATTTGCTTTTCAAATTAAAATAAATCAAACTCCTTGTACTGGCCCTGGCCCCAGTACCTGAGACATTAATTCTACAACAATGTGTAGTCGGCAACCACACTCATTAAATCCAAAGCTAAATTTCTAAAAACCAAACAAAATGAACAAACTCACCATGAACTAATCTCTCATGCCAGATTCGCTATACTCTAGATCCCAGATCCCATAATGTTAAGTATAAAACCTGACATTCAACAAATGAGTCCAGGGTTTTTCAAGTTGCTGGGAAATGTCAGTCTGTCTGTGCAGTGACCTAAATATCAGAGGACATCCACTTCGAATGGAAGTAATGACCCAGTTAGTCAGTTTGATCTGGAGCTCATCAGGCAAGTGCTGGGCCACTGGGCCACACTCCAGCCCTTATTTGGTTATGCTTCTGCCATTATCTTTCTTTCCACTTTCACAATCCCAGGATCTTAACTGAAGTTGCTCTAAGACCTTGGCTTGACCTTGTCAAACACTTCTTTTCATTTCTTTGTTTCCTTTTACACTGCTGTCTTACCCCATATATAATGCAATTTTCTGGAGCCTTTTAATTCTTTCACATCAAAGGTCAGTGCTTTCAGCTTCAGGAACAGAGAAGCAAATATTTATTAAGGTGAAGTAGAAATGGAAGGCCATATCTTATAACTGTATTACTCATCTGGCTCAATTTAGCTTCTGCCCATCCAGTAAATGAGAAATGAACCTGTCCCCTGTTCATTAATGAAGTGATTCTAGAGTCTTCTGGTTTTTTTTTTTTTTTTTTTTTTTTTTTTTTAGTATTTAATAAGATTTTGGGGAAAAGCATAGCAGCAAAGGGCCTTGGAAATACAATGCTGTGCTTTCAGCTTTCCAAGTCCTGTTCTCATCACCCTAGGATTCCATAACCCTTTGGTAGAAATTCACTGGGAAGCAGTCCTCGCTTTCACTGGGAAGCAGTCATTTAAGTGCCTGAGAGAGAACAAAGGACTAAACTCATCAACTGTTCCACTACCACTATTAGCCTAGTTGTTAGGAATGCTGCTCTGTTTACAAAATGGGCACACTATTTTTATCTTCTAAATGATTCAAAATAACTTACAGATATTCCCTGCAATGTCTTTAAGAAGATTATAATGGGAGTAAAATTATTTCATTTTCTGGGAGTCGCCATCATTAGTATTATTAAGATTTGAGTTTCCTATCTTTTGTAATAATATTCTACCTGCTTAAATAAAATCCACTAAAGTATTGATTTATCATATTTTAAATTTTTCTTAAATGTTTTACCTTTAAAATATGCTTGCTGGCCTGGGTATTTAGCTCAGCATCTGCCTTCCAAGTGCAAGGTCCCGAGTTCAATCCTTAGTAACCACATACAACAATGCAGGATGTGGTGACTCACGCCCACCAGCAATCAGTATCACACATTACTGTGCTAGGCATGGTGGCTCAAGCCTGTAATCCCAGCATTCGAGAGGCAGAGGCAGAAGGATTGCTGTGTGTTCGAGGCTAGCCTGGGCTACACAGTGAGCTCAGGGACACCCTGAACTACAAAAGTGAGACCCTGTCTCAAAAAAAAAAATGCTTGCAAACTATTTATGACCCACTGAAAATATGATACATATAATCAGAAACAGCACTGCACATTAGAACATTCAGAGTACATGATAATTGTGTTTTATTTTCCTCTCCACTTTATTGCAAAATAATCATGGCCTTTCAACCTGAAGTTATTCATCCTCTGGTAAAATAACTATTAAAAAAATACTATTTTAAAAAACCCATGTGTTTAAATTATTTGACTAAAATATTCATAGAACAAAATAAATGGGAAAGATGTCCAGTGAGTCATTAATATACAAATCTACCCAGTGATGTTCAAATAAAGTTAATTTATTCAAAGGTCAGAACTTTGGGCCTTGATTCCAAGCCAGGTTCTTCTGGTTTAAATTAAATTCTAACAAAGTTGATTATTTAGTTTCTAAGTCTATAGTTGATTGAGAGTAGCACTTCTGAAATCAGATTATAGCAAGAAGTGACAGGTGATCACCTATCAGAAAAGAGACTGAAAAACAAGCAAGGGAAAAAGGCCCCATGATGGTAAACTAGCAGTCTCAATTAGCTCAAGTCCATAATCTTCAGTAGCCTGACAGTGGTTCACGGCCAGAACTCAGAGACAAGCCAAGGGCCAGCCCAGAGCCACCCCGTGCCACTGGAATGCCCTGCAGTCGTGACTTGGGTGCTGTGAGCACTATAGCCACAGAAGAGAGCCACAGTACTTCTGCCTGCCAATATCAAGAGCATGAACTAGGAAAGCCAAATAAGACCATGAGTTAGTTTATTGGTCCTGCTGCATGTAAATTCTCTTCACTTGGAAATAAGGCTACATTTCTTAGCTTCTGATAAGTGGGTGTGAATCCCAAAGGATACACCCTCTTTGACCTTTTGAAAGATATTTTCAATGAAAAAATAGAACAAAATTTCATAACCAAATTATAAAAAAAATCTTTATTACATTGTGCATCGTTATCACCAAAGTTACTCAGAGTACAAGACATAAACCAAAAAGATCCTTACAAAAAAGAAACAGATAATAACACACATCTCTCTTTTCAGCAAACTAAGATAAATTAGTAGTAGCAATGAAAGCAATTATATATATTGAAATATTTTTCAAACAAGAGAATTTGTAATTTAGGGGGATACTTGAACTTCTCCCTCCATTTTATTTATCTCTCTTCTAATTTGTTCTTTTTTTGTGTGTTTCCTATGGCCTTTTCTCATGTGGCAGTGAAAAAGCCATGTGATAGAGAGTCACTCAGGCCCACACAGGTGCTACGGTGAGGTCAGAGGTGCACAGATCTGGATGGTGACTTTACACAGCAGACTCACTCAGCAGACTTTTGTGTGAAATGAATTTCTATTGTACCTAAGATCTTTAAATTCAGTTACAAATGGCAGTTCTCTATCACACTAATTTGAAATGACAAACGCTCTAAAGATTATGGCACGGATTTGTTATGAGATGTTTGGAAAACAAGAAAAAAAAATCAGCATTACGTTTTAAGCTCAGTAGGTTATATTCTTGGTGCTCCACACTTAAATAAGAATGTTCCTATGATAATTTGCATTTTTCTTCAAAGATTTTTGCAGGAAATAAGGGTGGAGAAAGCTTGGAATCAACACACAGATCTCTCATTTCTCTAGGGCAGGTTAGAATCTGTCCATGAAGGAGAAAATAATGAAATGCAGCTGATTTTTCTGGGCCCATGGCCAGTTCCAATATTAGCATGGCCTCCCTATTATGTACCCACCCTTTCTGCAGTCCTGGGAAGTCCTATTTCCTAAGGAGGGGAAAACCGGAGCACAGGGGATCAGAGAGAAGAGAAATGGCAGAGGTTTTTCATTTCCCCTAAACAGCACTTCTACAACTTGCCCTCATGTTACTATGGTTACCACATGACTTCTGAATTAGTTTCTACAGAAACAGCAAACATGGGAACCAGTAAGCACAGCATCTATCCAGGTGCCTTTACTAATAATCAGGAATGCAGGCCATCTCTTAAAGATGCATACAATGAAGGCAGCCTTTTCTATCAACATTGACTTTTCCCTATTTTTTTAAACCAATATTTAAATTGGAAGCATACAACTGAGAGTACATGAAGAGAATGACAACATACCACCCAGTCCTCTATAAGGGGTAGCTAACTATCAGGATAACATCTTCAGAATATGGTTACAGCAAGTTCCAAATAACATGTTGGAAGGAAAACACTGTGTTTTGCTCTAACATTAAGATTTTTAAGGCCTTTCATTCCAACAGTAGAATTCCACCAAATTGGGATACACAGATAAATCACCTTCTGCCTGGAAGACTTTGGAATTTGTGATGGGTTTCCCAGCTTTCTGCCTCTTCCATCCATAGGTCAAACTTTACACAGCTTATAGGATAATATTTCAGATACAGCATTTTTACCATATTATTTTATTATCAAGAATCCATTCTTATCTTGAATGTGGTCAATTCTCACCCCCTTTACTATCTTGCAAAGTCTTACAGAACCCACTTTCCTACTGCCACCTCTTCAACCTCTTTATTCCATGTGCTGTCCTACAAATTTGACACTGTTCTTTTTTGTGTTTGCTTCTTTTCCTTTTGATGTCTCAATTTAGATGATTTCTTCTTCAGGTGTACGATTCTTCCTTCCCCCTGCTATATATCTCATCTATCATCCAAGGAACAAACTTTTCATTTATGACATAGGATTTTTTATTTCCAATGTTTATATTTATTTTTTATGATTTCTCTCTATCTGCTGAAGTCATTCACCTGTTGATGCAGGATATCCAACTTTTCTACTATGCCTTTAATCTACTTATCATACATATTTTAAGTTCTCTTCCAATAATATCAACATTGGGACCATCTTTGGTTCTGCTCTACTGACCATTTTTTGTCTTGACCGAGGTCACATTTTCTTGATTTTCAAAGACTCAATTGCTGACTCAGTGTATGCCAGGCACTGCATTGTAAAACAATACTAGAAGTGTTGGTTTCACTAGCAGCAGACTGGCTTTTAGCTGAATGTACAGGTATAAATTATAAATCCCGAATAAGGCATAAACTTGTAGGAATATGGGAGGCTGAGGCATGAGGATCTCAAGATTAAGCCCAACCTGGGCAATTTACCAAGACCCTTTGTCAAAAAGGAGGGAAAGGCTAGGAATGCAGCTCAGTGTGTAGGCCTCAACTAAAACTCCGTAACAACAACAACAAAACAACTGAAAGTAATTACACTTAGATTTATGTTTATTGGGGGTTTTCCTCTAAATCAATGGCAGGTAGAAAAACTGAAGTCCTACCGGCCAATGATGAGGGAAGATGGAGCTCACGTCTACCAGAATGGTTGCAAATTGAGTGGATGAGGGAAGTGTTTATCTTATGAAAGAGAGAGGCACAGACAAGGGATCCCTAAAACCTGCATTTACTTCTTCCTTGAACTGTGGATGCCTGGGAAGATTTCTAAAAACTTAGGAAAAACCAGCGTGTATAAGAATATTATGATAAACATCATCATAATAAGTATCATAATGATAATTGCATCTACACAATTAAGACGAATAGAGTTTGAGTGTTGCTAACAGGGAGTAGTTGGTAACCACCTTGGAATTTCTGAAGATCATTCTAACAATGCATTACATTATGCTTCTACAAAGTCAAAGTTATTACCCAGTAATTTATATGTATGCTTGGGGAAAATCACATTCTTTAGGCAAAGATAACAACAACCAGAATTCTATAACAGTACTATTTACAGTGTTCAGTATACAATAAAACATTATGAAATGTGGAGAATTAGGAAATGAGATCCATAATTGGAAAGCACAAACAAGTAAAAGATAAGCAATAGAAAGCAGCTTTAAGATAATCCAGATGTTGGAATTAATAGAAAAGCTTTAAAATTGCTATAATAAAGTGTTCAGTGATTTAAAGAAAATCATGATCATCATGTATGAACAGATGGGGAATTTCAATGAAGAAATAGAAGCTATAAAAAGAACCAAATGGAGTTAAAGAACAGAATGGTACATCTGTAATACATATCCATTTAATAGATATGAGTATCCAGAGTAGGCAGAATGAAGAATTCTGATTAGAGAGCCATAGCAATTATTCAAGATGGAGGACAGTGAGGAGTTTAAAAATGAATGGAGAGTATTACAAAAATGGTACCATAGTGATCAGCAGCAAAATTCAGGCTCTCTAAGACCCAGAATCAAGACAGCTGTAAAATAACAATTTGGCAAAGAGAAAAAAAGAAGTGCATCCTATAGGATTGGAAAGGAACTAACAGGAAAATCTGAAGCTACAGAGGAGTTGAAGAAATGGATTCCTATTCAGAGAAAAGAACAAAGCAGTGTGAAAGTTTACGCTGACTCCCAGGAAGGGAGGTGTCTTAACAGACAAGGTAAGCAAGCCCTCAGGGCCAGGAACTCCGAGGGGAAACAGCAGAGTGCACCAGGTATGCTGGCTCTAGGAGGGGTCCGTGGCTCTTGTGAACTGCAAGAGCAGTACAGGGTTTTGCTTCAGGGTGACTCCTTCCAGGCAACAGCAGGAGAGGGAATTAGTATGGTGCTTGCCATACTTACAGAGTGTATCTGATCAAGAAACCACTGCAAGAAAGAGTTGATCATTTAAAAATAAACAAACAATAGAAAAATGAGAAGATGAAGCAACAAAATGCCTCCCCAAAGGCATTGTCCTCCAGTGGGTCCTCCAGTGACAATACATAGGGCATCAAGGAGGAGGAAATGAAAGTCATCAGAAAAATTATACAAAAGGATAATAGAGGAGACAGTAATAAAAAGCTAGGTAGGCTAAAGAGAAGTTATTTTTTTAAAAAAAACAGTAATGATCAGTTTAGCAAAGAATTAAGAGTCCATGAAAAGGTTCCAAACAGAAGTTCAGGAGATGAAAAATTATATTAAAAGAATAAACAGCAGAAGTGACCAGTATGACTGTCAAAACTAGAAGATAGGCTTCTGTTGTCAGAGACCAGTTAGTCAGAGATACCTTAAAACAACAAGAGAACATAAAAAATGGATCCAACAGTTGCTAGATGACATAAGTGAAACTTGCCTAAGCTTAATTAGAATTAGTTAAAAATCAGAGGACAGCACAAATAGCATTAAAAAAAAACAAAACTGTTTACACTGACCAATAAGGTCCTGCGACTTTTTCTGTACTGTTAAACTTCATTGTAATAAAATGAGAGAAAAAAAAATCTGTGTACAGAAATAATAGAAGACGCCCCAAATAAGGAAAACATACATGTAAGTGAGACAAATAGAAACCCAAATAGTCGGGTCAGGGATTTAGCTCAGTGGTTCTGGTGCATGCCTTGTAAGCGCAAGGACCCAAGTTCGATCCCCGGTAACTATATACAACAATACTCGGCACGGAGACTCATGCCCACCAGCAATCAGTACCACATACTACAGTGCCGGGTGTGGTAGCTCACACCTGTAATCCTAGCACTTGGGAAGCAGAGGCAGGAGGATTGCTGTGAGTTCGAGGCTGAGCTCATGGCTAGCCTGAAACACAATGTGAGACCCTGTCTCAAAAAAAGAGAAAGAAAAAGAAACTCAAACAGTTGCAATCATAAAAGAGCTTCATGACATTGCAGTTACATCCTAGAAATCTAATAAAGGAAAGTAAACTTAAAAGCTGTTAGAGAAAACCAACAAATCACTTATAAATGTAGACTCATTAGAATTAGAGTAGATTTCTGAACACAGGCATTAAAGGTGAGGAGAATTTGGAGTGAAGTGTTTCTAGCCCCAAAAGAAAACAACTTTGAACCCAGACTTATACATGTTGCAAAACTATGTTTCAAAATTGATGGAGAAGTAAGTAAGGTGTCTCCAGGACAGACAGCACCTTGACAAACTCATAACCACCAAACCAACACTATAAAATATTTTCAAGAATGTACTAAAAATAGACAATGAAGCCAACAATACAAAAAAAAAAAAAAAAAAAAAAAAAAAAAAAAAAAAAAAAAAAAAAAAAAACCTAACAAAATGAATACACCAGGTAGGGACAAACAGTTAAGCAAAGGAGTGGGGATGGGAAGGGATCAGCAACAGGAAAATAGTTCAATGATAGAAATAAGTCAATACTTTTCAGTAATAATTCTCAATGTTAACAGTCTCAGTTGCCTTATTAAAAAAAAACAGGTAGGCAGAATAGGCTAAGAAACAAAATCCAACAATGTGCTGTATAAAAGTAACATTTACTCCAAAATGAAAATCACAGATTAAAACAATATCAAAAGAGAGAAAACAATATTCCATGTTACAAGCATGCAGAGAAAGTAAGAGTAGCTATCTTATTTTTAAATGAAGTGTATTCTGAGCCAAAACTGATCAGAAAAAAGCAAAGAGTATCACTACATGTTGGTTAAGGAAATAATTCAGTAGGAAGAAATAACAATTCTAAGCATATATGCACCAAACACTGGTATGCATGTCCAACTTCATAAAGTGAACACCACTGTGCATAAAAGATCAGACATATAACAACATAATTATAGTGGAACAGTTCAACTGCCACAAATAGATGGACTAACTAGACAAAAGAATCAACAAAGAAATATCAGAATTAAACCTTATCTTTGAACAAATGGACTTAATAGAGATCTATAATCTTTTCCACTCAACAACAGAATACACATTCTTTTCAGCAGTATATGAGACATTCTCTAAAACACATTACTAGCCCAAAAAGCAAGTTTAAATAAAAGAATTGAAAATTTCCACAGATATTATTAGATCCCTGTGTAATGAAACAAGAAATAAATGAGAAAAGATATCACAGAAATTATGCAAACACATAGAAATTAATACCTTCTTGAACAACCAATGAGTTACAGAAGAAATTAGACAGTCCCAAAATCAAATGATATGCCAGTCTAACACACCAGAACCGATAGGACATAATGAAAGCAGGCCTAAGAGGGAAGTTAATAGCTGTGAATTCCCCATCACAAAAAAAGAGCAAGTCAAAATAAATAATCCAATGATGTACCTAAAGGTCCTAGAAAAAACAAAAACAACCCAAAGCCAAAGCTAGCACAAGGAAGGAAAATTACAAAGATCAGAACAAAAACTAATGAAATTGAGATTTTAAAAATACAAAAAATTGAATGAAGAGCTTGTTCTTTGAAACACAATGGAAACCCCTATTCAATCTTACCTCCCCAAAAGAAAAAAGACAGAAAGAAAGAGAGAAAGAAAAAAGAAAGGGACTAAATTAATGCAAGAAATGAAAAAGGTGAAATCACAACAGACATCACTGAAATCGAAAAGATATCAGTAACTACTTTGAGAACCTACATTTTAATACACTGGAGAATTCAGAAAAAAATGAGTAGATTCCTAGGTACATATGAATTACTAAAATTGAATCAGGAAGATATAAAAAGCCTGAACAATCCAAAAAGAAGCAATGAAATTGAAGACGTAATTTAAAAAAACCTAACAATTAAGAAAAGCCAAGGATTCACTACTGAATTCTACAAAAACTTAAAGAAAGATCTAATGCCAGTACTCTTCCAACTCGTTAGTGAAGTTTAATTGGAAAGGCTACTCTCAAAGACATTCCCAGAAGCTACTAAACCCTGATTTCAAAACCAGACAAGGATTCAAAGGAGAATTACAGGCCAATCTCTCTAATGAATATACATGCAAAAATCCTCAACAAGATTTTGTCAAATAGAATGTATCAAAAAGGTCATACATCATGATCAAGAATGCATCATGATCAAGGTGCATCACCAGATTATTTACTTTGGCTTGGTCTTTTTTGTGATGGGGAATTCACAGCTACTGACATCCCTCTTAGGCTTGCTTTCCATCCCAGGAATGCAGGGATGGTTCAATATATGCCAATAAATAAATGTAATATGTCACATAAACAGTCAAGGACAAGAATCACATGATCATCTTAACTGATGCAGAAAAAGTCTTTGATAAAAATCTAAAATTCATTCATGATAAGAAAACAAATATAGAAAGACCTTATCTCCAACAGATAAGGCCATTTGTGATAAATCAATGGCCAATATCAGGTTAAATAGAGAAAAACTGGAGCCATTCATGATGGTGCACACTTGTAATCCTAGTATTAGGGAGGCTGAGGCAGGAGGATTGCTGCAAGTTCAAGGCCAGCGTGAATGACATAGCAAAACCCTGTCTCAAAAAACAAAACAACAAAACAAAAACTGAAAACTTTCCCTCTGAAAGCAGACTAAAACAAGGATATCCACTACCACCACTTATGTTCTGTATGGTTCTCAAAACACTAGTTTATAGTTTATATCTAGATGTCCCATTGGAGCCTCATGCACTCATAGTGGCAGCTTTTCAGAGGTAGCTGGATCATGTATCTATGATAACTAAATCGGTTTCTCATAATTCTAGGTGCGAATAACGTGAGTTCCATCATAGGTGTGGGTGACAACAATCTAGACTTGTAGCTTGGGTGAGATAAGGGAGGCTTGTTACTGTTGCTGCTGCTGCTGCTTGGTGCTTGTCTGCCTCTTGGCTACCCTGCAATGGATTGTTCCTTCTCTGCAATGTCCCTCTGACATGTCACCCTGATTTGGAGCCAGCTGACTATGGACTGAAAACTCTTCAAACTGAAGGTTTATTTTGGCTCTTTCCCCTTCCTTTTTTTCTTCCTCCCTCATTCTTTCTTCCTCACTTTCTTTTTCCTTTATTCTTCTTTTCTGTCTTTTCAGTGGCAATGGGAAGTGTCCAGAATTAGTAGAGAAAGCAACAAGTCAGAGGTTCTCAAAACAGAGACTACCATATAAGAAAATACGAATAGTGCTGGGGAAAAGAAATATACACTTATGAAGACAGATTAAAAAAATACTTAGAAAAAATAATAGCAAATAAAATTTCAACTTAAATAGCAACTCCGATAGGTTGGTATTGGTTGCGCTGTGTGCTGTATGGAGAATTCCAGGCTCAGTGGATTGCCCTGGACTCAGTGGCAGGGAGTGCTAGGGCGGACAGTGTCATCTGAGAAGAGCCACAAGTTCTGTGCTACATAGGAGCCACTGAAAAAGGGAGGGGCATCAAGGAAGACAAACATGAGGCGTGAGCACCCCCTTCCTCCCAATCTGGTACTGCAGTACTCATGTTTTGTGCCCTACATAGCATCTAAGACAACGCGGAGCAGACCTGGGCTTTGAGAAATAGGAATGGGCCCTCAAGGAGCATCCTCAGCTCTTTCTGAGACATTTCTTTCAGGAAATATTTCTCTCCTTTCAACAGGAGACATAGTGTCTCTCCTGAAATCCTAGTATGAATATTGCATCTTATCATTTCATTACACAAGAGGGACAGTGAAGGAAGGTAAAGAAATTACCCTGCTAAGTGTGTCTGACCCACAGCCAGCCCTCAAGGACAGCTCCTTATTCTGAAATGGTGAACTGTTCTTGGTTTACTTTTTGTTATAGAATCAGATGAATAGGTTGGAACTACGTATATAAACATGGACGTCTAAAAAATAAGGCAGTCCACACAATATTTAGGAGGACTTCAGTTTTTAGTGGACAAGATTTTTTTAAAAGACCTATTGCTGGGGCCGGGGATTTAGCTCAGTGGTTCCGGCGCCTGTCTTGCAAGC